>JASDQU010370391.1:176431-187051 GCA_032191745.1 Picea mariana
AACCAATCCATGACATTTTCAATGAATTATACTCGACACATGAAATTAAACTTTCACCAAAAGAGGCCGTAGTGTCTTGGAATTTTATAACAAGTTAATCTTTTGATGTGACACTAAAATCTCTTTGCAAATATTTTAAATTTCCCCAAGAGTCCCTTTTTAAGTAGCGTGAGTAATTCTAAATATAGTAAATAGTTTCTAAATATGGTAAAACAAAATACTAAGTGGACAAAGCGTTAGTTTCTAAATATGGTAAAACAAAATATTAAGTGGACAAAGCGTGTGATGTAATAGTAAAGTTTATGTCATACACTTGTTCCCATCAATTCGATATGGTCCCCTCATCCTACATTAAGGTATGGTTGCCACATTGAAATTACTTTCGGTCATTTGCTTTTTGCTTGTACTATTTTTATGGTTAATTTTGTTTTTTTATTAGATTTTTTTGAAATGTTATAACAGATATGTAAATTTTATTTACTATTATTTGCGAGTTTGTTGTAAAAGATAGGAAAAAGTATTATTTAATATATATTTTTCAGTTTATATGTGTTTTTTCTCCTTAATGTTTTTTAAATATGGAATGCTCATATTCAAATAGTTTTGCATTTTAATCTATTTTTGTTAATTAACTACGATTTTTTTTCTATCCCATATTTCAAACTATTTTGTGCTTTGTCCTTTTTTTTAATTCATTTTAATTCAAATCTTATCATTTTCTTTCATACTAATTTATATTTATACAAAATACTTTTTCTCAATTTCTCCAACTTTGTTAAGCAAAATTATATTTATGTTTGGTAAAGTAGTTAGAATTTATGTTTTTATGTTGATTTGCATGGAAAAAGTACAAATTAGTTATTTTTCTTTTAAAGTTGGTGCTGGGTAAGTACAAGTCATGTTATGCTAATAACAAGAATAAAGGGACCAAGATTTTGGAAAGGTATAAACATAGATTCTCTTGTTGATGTGATGGATGATTTTGACATGAGGTGAGGTGATGGTGGTAATATAGCATTACTTTAAGGGAAGACAGTGGGAGGACATACAATAATATGAAGGTAAATATCATGTAATGTGAAAGATACAATTTGAATTCCATGGTGAACATTAAACATTGGCGCATTCAGATACAATGGGTTGTGAGAGGAGTAATTGACAAGTCCATTGTTGGGGTTTTCTATAAGTAGGATGGAAGGATTTGGGGATTTTTTTAGTGTTTTCATAGGTTTACTTTGATCTGAATTTTATGAGCAGAACAAAAATGAATACATATTATTATTATACTTAACACAGAGACACAAAAATAACAGAGATACAATAATAGAGATACAACAAAATTGGTTTTTATTCAATAAGAAAATGTGTCGAAAATGTAAAATCCAGCGAAAAACAAGCTTGCTAGAATGGTGGTGGCTTATCTCTGAGAAGAGATGTGACGACTGCGCTCATTCACAAGAAGATGGTTACAATGAGGCTCTCCAAGCCTTTTTACAATAAACAAGAATGCCAAAACCCTAGACATCCAAAAACCTAACCCTAGGAGATGAAGCACCAAAAGTCATGTGGGCCCCATTGGGGTAAGCTAATACATCAACTTCTCGGGGTCGTAGCTTTTGCATACAATCTCTGTTTTAGGCGCACGATAGCCCGTTGGAAAGGTCTATTCGAGTAATACACATGTTTACATTAGAATCTAACTCAATATTCATTTTGACTTTTGTGAGCCCTAAAACCATTGTTTAGGGCCTCAAAACGGCCCCGGAAGTCAAGGACCCGAAAACTAGGAAAAAACTGCCAAACTGGAAAACTGCCAAAATGAGCTAGTTGGAATAGGTGGGAGGCCACCGACATCCATCTGGATCAATCCTTCCCCCTTAGGAAGCAATGGTCTCCATTTTGTTGAGTACCCCCATCAGATGAGGAAATTTCTATTGAATTTGGCCCCTGGTGAGCCACTTGCCTTGGTGCAGGAGCTTCCTTGCTTTGACAACTTGATAAAGCTGGATCCTTTGTTGGTGAGTTCCCTTGACCTATGTGTCCACAATCGGATCATTGGATGCATGTTGCATGCAGTCAGGGTTGAGATCTGTTGGTCTCAACGGTTAAGCTATCTCTGAGGTGTCCAATAATGGTGGGAAGTATGGCCGAAGGAGATCCACGTTGAACACTGGGTGCAGGCCAAGGAAAGGGGGAATGTTGAGCTTAAAATCATTGTCACCCATATCCTAGGTGATGGTGTAAGGTATGTAACAGAGTGGACGAAGATTTTGATGGGGCCTTGTAAGGCGTTCTTTCTGCAAGTGTAACCATACTTTCTCTCCCACTTGAAACTTATGTGGCACCCGGTGTTGATCATGGAACTACTTGTACTTGGCATTGGAATTCTATAAAATATCTTGAACCTATTGGCATATGTGTTGGATCCTCTCAATGAATCGAGAGGATTTGTCAACTTCAGTTGGAGTAGGTGATGAATCGGTCTGGGTGGCCGCAAGAGGTAGTGCAACATCCATGGGACCCAATGGTTGGAATCCCAACCCGACCTGAAAGTGGTTGTGGCCGATTGAGCTATGTAGCACTCTATTGTAGATATGATGACCATAGGGAAGACTCTCATCCCATGTGCGGGGGTGCTTGGAATTGTACATGCGTAGGATATGAATGATCATCTGATTGACTACCTCAGTTTGGCCATCTAGTTGGGGGTGGCAGGCAATGGATTTGGTGAGCTTGGTGTCCAGCAGTGACCAGAGACTCGACCATAATGTGTTGAGGAACCGACTATCCTGATTTGAGACAATGGTTTTTGGGATTCCAAAATGTACCTAGACTCGTTCAAAGAAGAGCTTGACAATGGCCTCTGTTGTGATTCTTTTCTTATGGGCAACCAGGATCGCCATCTTGGAAAAGTGATCAACAACCACAAAGACACAGTCATTTCCCCTCTTGGTGGTCAGAAGGACCGACATGTAGTCCATTGATATGGAATCCCATGGCCTGTCAGGGGTAGACAGGGGGTGTGCATGCCCTGTTTCTTAGTGGTCGGTTTGGTAATAGCGCAGGCAGTGCAGGCCCTGATATACTTGCTGACATTATGTCGAAGTTTCGGCTAGCAGAATTTTTTTTGTAGCACTGCCACTGTATTTTCGACGCTGAAGTGTCCTCCCACGCAACTATAGCGGGCTTCCATAATCATCTTTGCTCACTCGCTTGATGGAACATAGAGATGTCTCATTCAACACAATAGCTCATCCTGAAGATGGAAATTAGCGACAACTGAGTTTGTGCCCAACATTTCGTATGTGGTGGCGAAGTCATGGTCTGTCTCGTAGAGGTTGGGCCATTTGGAGGTCTCGTGGCCACAAGAGTCTAGCATCGTGGTGAGTGCCGTGACTGGAGGTCAGATGTGGAAATCAATGACTCGGTTGGTACTAACTGTTTTATACTTGATGTTGAGGTGGAACTACTACAATTATGTGGAACACTTCTAATGGAGGTCATTCTGCTATTTTCCTTGTGTCTACATGAACTGTAGTGGCTTATGATCCGTGTAGATGATTGTCTCCTTCCTAAGAATTTAATGTCTCCACTAGTGGCATTCTTGCACAATGGAGTAAATTTCTTTGTCATAAGTAGGGCACTTACAGACAACATCTGATATTGTATCACTGTGATAGTCCATGGGGTGGTCGTGTTGAGTGAGAACTATGCCCACAACATATTTTGACGCACCTCTCTCGATATCAAAGGGTTGTTGCAGGTCCGATAATAAAAGTACTTGGGCTGAGCACAACCGTTTCTTTAAATCATCGAACGCCTGTTGTTTGGATAGGCCCCACACAAAGTTTTCCTTACCACCACCCCTAGTTACTTAGTTGAGGGCCCATGCAATATGGGAGAATCCCAACATGGAAAGGCCTAAGAAGATTTGAATCTCAATGAGTGTGGATTGGGTTGGTCAATCACGGACGACTTGGATCTTGGCTGGATCCACATGCACACCATGCCGATCCATGATGTATCCTAGGTACTGGACCCTGTCCATGCCGAAGGAGCATTTTTCCAGCTTGGCATATATATTGTGTTTCCGCACAGTGTGCAAAACCTGTTGAATATGTTGCAAGTGTTTCGCCCAACTATTTCTGTAGATGAGGATGTCATCCAGATACACCACTACAAAAGTATTGGTGAAAGGTTGAAAAATATCATTCATCATCCTCATGAAAGTTGTTGGAGCATTTTTCAAACAAAGGGAATGACCAACCATTCAAAAAAACCTTCTTTTGAATTAAAGGAGGTCTTCCATACATCTGTCTGTTCTATGAGGACCTAGTGGTAGAGAGACTTCAAATCAATCTTACTGAATTATTTGGCCCCCTTGAGATGATTAAGGAGATCGTCGATTTTGGGAATCGGGTACCGGTTTCTGACTGTGATTTTATTTAGGGCCTCACCAGGTCCTGTCTTTATTCTGCACCAACACGATTGGGCTCCCACAAGGTGATGAGCTGGGATAGATGTGCCTGATCCAAGTGGATATTGGTGGCCACCCACCTATTCCAACTGGCTCCTCTTAACAGTTTTTAGTTCAACATGTTCTTCTATACTTCTTTGTAATTGTGGGTTCTATAATTTCTGGTATGTTTGAAGCCCTACACATCTTCCAGGTGGATAATAGTGGACTCCCTCTTAATCCAACTAGCTTATTTTGTATGTTTTCAAGTCAGCACATCTTGTTGTACTTCTCGGGCCATTTTGGGGCCCTAAATAGTGTTTTTTTTTGGCTCGCCACAGTCAAACTATAGACATAGTTTGATAGCATAATGTGTATTTCTAGAAAACACCTTTCCAACAGGCTATCACACGACTAAAATGGAGGTCGTATGCAAAATTTATGACCCCGAGAAGTTGAGGTACCAACTTACGCATAGGGGCCCAGATAACTTTTGGCATTTCATCTCCTAGGGTTAGGTTTTTGGATGTATAGGGTTTTGGCATTCATGAGTAATGTTAAAATGACCTATGGAGCCTCATTGTAATCATTATACTCATACGGGTGCGCATAACAACCATATCTCTTCTCAAAGATAACTACCACCATTCGAGCAAGTGTTTCAGTTGTGCAGTTTTACAGTTTCAACCTATTTTGTTTATTCAATAGAAATTATTGTTCACTAGATATCTGTGTTATTTCTTTTTTTATTGTATTCAGTCTGTTAATCATTTATTTTCGCTCCTAAATCCATATCAATGCCCCTTGTGGAGCGGTTCTTGGAACTATCGTTTGATCTCCTCATTCTCTGATAGAGAGCAATGGTAGACTGGCCCATTGGGAAGTGGTGCGTCGAGGGTCAGATCGATGGGATTCTTGACCTGACAGTGCAGAGGTACCCCGATAGGTGAGGAGAAGATATATGTGTATTCTTCCATGACCTTGTCCACTTGCTTATGTTGTGTGGAGAGGTCGGTCGAAGAGGCCCTGGATGTGGCTACAATATTTCTCTCACTCTGAGAGCGAATCATGAAGAAAAAAATCTTCCCAGTCTAAGCGATGACCTTCCTTCATTTCTTGGAAGATATTAAGGAATTAGCACTAGGTGGGACTGCCTCAGGTATCCTGTATAATTTCCTATTCAAAGTAATAATACCACTGCAAGGCATAGACTTATATACAACATGATGTTTCCATAAATAATGTTGGCCCAAAAGAACATTAAAAACTTTGAGAGGAGAAACATCACACAATACCTCATATTTGAAGGGATTGATGTCGTACGACATGCGATATTGTTTGCTGACATGAAGATCACTTCCTTGGTGGAGCCATCCAATGGTGTAGGGTTGCGGGTGTGGAACTGTCGGCAGGGCTAGCCACTTGACGACCTCTTCTAAGATGAGTTTCTTCTGGCTACCATTGTCAACGATAAAGTGCAGTGGGGTGCCTTTTACCCACATCTATGAATGAAAGAGGTGTTCTCCTTCTTCGGCCTCGTATGGTTCACTAGGATGGACCTTGGTGGTAGCAACGATGGCATTGGGTTCCACATCAATGACACATATCTCCCTTTCTGGTTTTGACTCATAGTTGGAACCTACATCTGATTCAGAGGATTTCACCTCAACCACTAGCGATTTCTTGGAGAGACAATAAACAATGTTATGCCAGAGGATCTTATGGAAGTCGCACCACTTACCGATATGTTTCTTTTTCTTTCCAGTGTTCTTCTTTGCTTTTGGCCTAGACTAGTTGTCCCGAGGCTATTCATCTTTGCTATGTCCTTTATTCTGCGAGTTGGGGATTCCATTTACTTGCTTCTAATGTGAGGGGTTCCCAGGCCCAAATTGTGTTGTCTTTTGTTTAAGCTTTTGCTTGATTTTGATGACATATCGATAGGCCACGCCCAAGGATGAGATGTCCAAAAACTCCATTTAGGCATGGATGTACTTATGCATACCACCGCGATACTTGAGCACCAGATGTCGTTTAGAATATTTGATACCCAGCTTGGTGCGCAAGGTATGGAAGATATTTTTGAACTTTGGCACTGCTTGGTCTCTTTCCTACTGCAGTGTGATCCATTTTGTATACAAGTCGTTATAACTTTTGATAGGGTAGTATTGTTCCTTGATAGTGTCCCTAAAGGAATCCCATGTGACCACAACTGTAAATAATGAGGGTTCATTTGTTTCCTTTTTCTCACATAAAGTCTCCCACCAATCTTTGACATGGGGAATGAATTTGAGGAGCGCAAACGTAATATTTTATCTGTTTGAAAAGTTATGGATAGAAAAATACCCTTCTAGCAGATTCAACCATTTATCTACAACATCTTCATCTATTTGACCTTCAAGTATGGGAATATCAAAGTTGATTTGTACCTTGAAGGGGGCGAAACCTCCATTCAAGGAAGATGTGTCACTTGTTGGTAGCCACTGAAGGATTTGCACAAAACTATCCATCATTTCGTTCCTTTTTTTCGTGAGGGCTTCCTCAAGAAACATTTTGAAAGAATCTCCTATCCTGTCGTCTTTATTTTCTCCCTCCATGAGAGGTTGCTTGGGCGTGCAAGATATTTTTTCCTCAAGAGAAACAAGATCGAGACCCTATTCTTTGTACCCTAACCTCATCGGGGACATGCATTAAGAATGACAAGGAGCAGACCGCTTTGATACCACTGATCCAGATTTTATGAGAAGAATGAAAATAAATATAGATTATTATTATTCTTAACATAGAGACACAAGAATAATATAGACACAATAACAAAGATATAGTAAAACAAGTTTTTATTCAATAAGAAAATGTGCTGAAACTGTAAAATGCAACAGAAAACAAGCTTGCTAGAATGGTGGCAGCTTATCTCTGAGAAGAGATTTGAAAACTATGCTCATTCATAAGAAGATGGTTACAATGAGGCTCTCCAATCCTTTTTACAATAAACAGAAATGCCAAAACCCTAGACATCCAAAAATCTAACCCTAGGAGATGAAGCGCCAAAGGCATGTGGGTCCTCTTGGGGTAAGCTAGTACATCAACTTCTCGGGGTCATAACTTTGCATATGATCTTCGTTTTAGGAGCACGATAGCCCATTGGAAAGGTATATTTGAGGACTACACATGTTGTCATCAAACTATGACTTAGTCAATAGTGTGACTATAGAGAGCCCTAAAAATGTTGTTTAGGGCCTCAAAACGACCCCAGAAGTCAAGGACTCGAAAACTAGGAAACAACTGCCAAACTGGAAAATTGCCAAAATGAGCCAGTTGGAATAGGTGGGAGGCCACCAACATCAATATGGATCATACTTAATATAACTAAATAATTGAAAGAGTATTGTTTGTGATCGTAAGTATAATGGTGACCTCATATAATCCCAAAGCCTATCCAAAGAAAAAGGTTCATAAGCAAGTGAACATACCCACTATAGAGGTCCATGAGAAGGTAAACATTGTATAACCATTCCTTAAGAAAGTTAGTATTGTGGGGTTTTCAAATTTTAATCTCCAATATGTTACCTAGTTTCCTAAATTTTAGCTTGAGGCTTATGTTGAAGTAGAGACATTAGCCTGTGGAAATTATTCTATTGAGACAAAAGCATGGGCACAAAGAGTATATAAATCCAACATTATGTCTAGTTGGGTGTGCCCCACTTTGGATAGAATCAACAATTTCTTGRTATGTTAAGTTTTTACTAAGTTGATTGCATGGGGGATAAGCTATGACTTGATCATCCATACCATGTTGATCCATATGTCTTACATTGTGTTTGGGGTTTGCTACAATAGGGAGAGGATGCAACAAATGYGATGATGTCTTAGAATGTCACTATCGAGGAAATTTATTAGAAGTATGKTATATAGAAAGGTATGCACTATGTTGTGAGTTAACCCATCCAAGATCCTGGTGTAATATTTGACACATAGTTTTTAGCCTATAAATGATTTCATAAATGTTGAAATAATGAATACCCCATGGGATTCATCCATGCAACTAAAGGTTCACACAAGGTATCAATATGTCTTGGGTGCTCTACCTTAAGAATGAGTTCGTCATGGACTACTTCAAGGCACGAGATTATGGTGCTACTACTTCATCACAATCAACTATATGATCCACTAGGGGAAACAAACCATGACATAAGTCCAATCAGCTTCAAGGCCCAAAGAGATAGTCCATACACCAAGTTAGTCAAAATTACTAGTGAAAATAATTTTGTTATCATCATCATCAACATATATTCTAAAGTTGTAGCAGTAAGAGAAAGAAAACCAAGAACTTCTCCATAAAGCACAACAAAAAAAAGTATAGACACTATTATTGGGTAAATACTCTTTTCCCAAGAAGGTACAAAATATTGTAGATAGTTTACATTCTCACATCAAGGTTCAATAGGTGATTCAAAAATATTTTTCCCAACAATTAGATAGTTTGTGCTTGATTTTACAATTTGGATAAGTTACAAAGGAACCGGGTTCCCCCCTTAAAAAAATGGCATTGCAATAGATACTTAGCAGACTATTTTATATCCAATCCCTTTTAGGAAGGTCCTTCTTGGCCTATGGGTTCAATGGAGGGTGTTGTAGATAAATTTATAGGCCCGTACAACTCATGAATCTTCCATGAAGGGTGAAATCTCACAACAAATATCACACGTAGAACTTGATATTTTTGTCATTCCTTCAAGAGACTTGTCATTTTATGCATCTGAGATGATGAATGAACTAAGTGATTGACATTGTGAAATTGGATATTCTTATCAAGAGATTACCTAAAGACACACAATAATGGTAGAAGATCATGAATCATTAAGTATTATGGTTGATTATTTCTATTTATATGTTCCAACTAAACTTATCAAAGTATCTCCACCTACTTTTGTGAAAGACAAGCTTGCTCAGTTGAACTAGACATTTTGAGTTCTTCGAGATCGTAATTTGGAGCTATAGGAAAAGTTGAATTAAATGCCCAATCTAGAGGAACTTGAGTTAGAATCACAAATAAAAATTGTAGATGATTTATTGTTAGGAAATTAACTTCCACACTAAACCTAATAGAAGAGAGAAAGACATATTTAAGCTAGAAAATAAATGACAAAACAATCACATAGTAAAATGATATTTTACCCTGGAAACTCAAACTGGAAAACCCACATTCCTCAAGTGTCTTGATTTCTTGTTGTATTATTCATTCATAATAAAAATTTACATGACTAACCTTGGTCTACACCTAAGACATAATTTCCATCATACCCTCTTTCTTTCACAAGAACAATCCTATAGCCAATTTGGCCTACATCTACATGACTAACAACCTATGTTAAGAGACTGATCTCACAATTATTGATTAGATTCTATAGTATTAATTCATGCCTTATTAGTAGGATTTACATCAGGAAAATCCCTAAAGAAAGGTGCCCAAAAGAGGTTACAGATCCATGCATATCATTGGCTACAAATCCTATGAATCTTGGGATTCTATTACAGTCGACTACCAGTCAAACTTCATTCCTTAATAAGTTTATTGCCACATGGCCTCATGTTGACCTCTTATTGGCTCACCTCTTGAATTGATATATCACTTTAAACTTTGACTTTCTTGGTCAATCACTTTGACCTTTGATTTTCACTCCCAGTCGATCCACCTCAACTAGACTTTCACTGCAAAGAATATAACAACCCCAAATTCTCCTACTTGTTGTCTTCTTTGTTGAAATAGAAGTTTCCTAGAATTTTTCTCATAGACAAAGGGAAACAATTCCCATTGCCTCTCTACATCAAGAGAACTTCATAGCACTCACAAACTTGGTCAAAGAGTCTTCTATGTTTTCCAATGTGTCTGTTTTCTCTAGCAGCACCTTCTTTCTTTCCACCATGTATCTCATGAAATGGTACTATTGTACATCAATATGCTTATTCTTGGAATGATAAGATGGGTTTTTTTCTATTAAGAACCAAACATCAATATAGCATAGAAAAACCTCAGGAAAAGTACTCAACGCCTTGAAAAAGAGATAATTTTAGATAATAAGCCTCTTCGAGGGGGCAACCTCCTTTTACCCCACTTAAATGTTCAAGTACAAGATGATTCAAAATGAAAATGTCTCCTTGGTATATAT
>JASDQU010370392.1:56177-69154 GCA_032191745.1 Picea mariana
GTGTGTCACCGTGGGGTGCACTTGTCATTTTCATATGAAAGAAGGACATATCGTGGAGGCTTTGCATTGACTACCATCAAATGAACAAGGCTACGATCAAGAATCAATATCCCTTACCGATAATTGATGATCTATTCGATCAAATGAAGGGTGCGACGGTGTTCTCCAAGATCAATTTGCGATCAGGGTATCACCAATTACGGATCAAGGAGGATGATGTCCCTAAGACCACCTTTAAGATGAGATTTTGACATTACGAGTTTACTGTTTGACCGTTTGGACTGACAAACACCCCAGGAGTATTTATGAGTTTGATGAACGGGGTGTTCCACGAGTACTTGGACAAGTTCATCCAAGTGTTAATTGACAATATTTTGATTTACTCTCATACGATAGAGGAGCATGACGAGCACTTGCACTTGGTACTACAGTGTCTGCGAGAGCACAAACTGTATGGGAAATTGTCCAAATGCTCTTTTTATCAATCAAAGATTCACTACTTAGGGAATGTCATCTTCGACGAAGGTATCACTATGGATCCAGTGAAGGTTGAGGATATTATGGGATGGCCTATGCCAACAAATGTCACATAAGTGCGTAGCTTTATGGGTTTAGTAGGATACTATCGACCGTTTTTCGAGGGATTTTCGAAGATAGAAAATCCGATCACGGAATTGCAGAAGAAAAAACAAGAAGTTTGTTTGGACTGAGAAATGCGCGGAAGCATTTCAGAGGCTTAAAGAGTTGTTGACAACAACGCCGATACTAAAAGTCCCTAACATGGACGTGAACTTCTTGGTATGCACTGACACATCCAAGGAAGGTTTAGGAGGAGTCTTGATGCAAGACGGACAAGTGATTTCTTACATTTCGAGGAAAATAAGAAGGCATGAGGAGAACTACGNAATGCCCCAAGGGTAATCATGAGTTGGGTGAACGGGGTGATCCGCGAGTACCTGGTCAAGTTCGTCCAAGTATTCATTGACGATATTTGATCTACTCTCAGGCGACGGAGGAGCATGACGAGCACTTGCGCTTGGTACTACAATGTTTATGAGAACACAAATTGTATGGAAGTTGTCCAAATGCTCTTTTTATCAATCACGGATTCACCACTTAGGGCATGTCATCTCCGGTGAAGGTATCACCATGGATCCAGCCAAGATTCAGGCTACTATGGAATGGCCTGCACCGACGAATGTCACAGAAGTGCGTAGTTTTATGGGTTTAGCAGGATACTATTGACGGTTTGTTGAGGGATTTTCAAAGATAGAAAATTCGATCACGGAATTGCAGAAGAAAAACAGAAGTTTGGTTGGACCAAGAAATGCGCGGAAGCATTTCGGAGGCTTAAGGAGTTGTTGACGACAGCGCCGATACTAGAGGTCCCTGACATGGACGCGGACTTCTTGGTATGCACTGATGCATCCAAGGAAGGATTAGGTGGAGTCTTGATGCAAGACGGGCGAGTGATTGCTTACATTTCGAGGAAGCTGAGAAGACCTAAGGAGAACTACGCAATGCACGATTTGGATATTTTAGCCATCGTTTATGACTTGAAGGTTTTGAAACACTACCTTGTTGGACACACATTTGAATTAAAGACTGATCATTGTGGGCTGCAACACATTTTCATGCAAGGCAACCTGAACGCGCGACAACAACGTTGGTCGGAATTGCTTAGCGAGTATGACTTCGAGATTACTTACATAAAGGGAATAGTCAACCTTGTGGCCAGATGTCTAGAGTGTCAGCAGGTAAAGGCTGAACATAGACACTCGGTAGGATTACTTCAACCACATGCCATTCCAGAATCAAAATGGGAAGTTATTTCGATGGATTGTATTGTTGGATTTCCACTGATGGCAAGAAGACACGACTCGATTTTTGTGGTAGTAGACACTCTGACGAAGAGTTCTCACTTTATTCCGGTGCGTATGATGTATCAGGCACCTGACATAGTGAGATTTTTCATCGGTGAGATTGTGAGGCTGCATGGCGTGCCTAAAAATATTATATCCGATCGAGGATCGATGTTTACTGGACGATTTTCTACGAGTTTCCAAGAGGCCTTGGGAACTCAACTAAATTTTAGTACTGCATATCACCCAGAGACTGACGAACAGATCGAACTAACGAACCAGACCTTGGAAGACATGTGGCGCATGTATGTGATGGACCAACAAAAGCGTTGGGAGGAATTCTTGCCTCTAGTAGAGTTCACTTACAACAACAGTTACCAGAGCACCATTAAGATGGCACCTTTTGAGTTTCTTTATGGGCGACCGTGTCAGACGCCCTTGAGTTGGGATCGACTTGAGAATAGGGTCCTGGTGGGACCTGAAGTGATCAAAGAAATGGAAGAGAAAATGCAAACCATAAGACGAAGGATTCAGGAAGCGCATGATCGACAGAAGAGTTATGTCGATGCGCACCGAGTCGACCGTAGTTACGAGGTCGGTGATCGAGTCTTCTTGCGGGTTGAACCACATAAGAGTTCGATCAAGTTTGGGAAGGGAGATAAACTCTCTCCTAGATTCGTGGGACCTTTCGAGATTATGGAGAGAAAGGGGGCCCATGGCCTATCGACTAGCCTTGCCTGATTCTTTGAGGCGTAGGCAAGATGTATTTCATGTATCTATTTTGAGACATTATATTAGTGATCCTACACATGTGATTGACCTGAGTTCCTTGCAGGTATTGGACGAGGGACCGCTCAAGGCTGAGCCGGTCTGCATCTTAGATCATCGCGTTTGACAGTTACGACGTCGAACGGTAGATCAGGTCAAGGTCCAGTGGGACAGTTATAGTCCGCACTCAGCGACCGAGGAGGACGCATATGATATGCGTCGGCAGTTTCCATTTTTGTTTGATGGATAGACTTATGATATTGTGATACCTTTATTTCGGCATTTATACTGAGAAACTTCGAGACGAAGTTTAGACCAAGAGGGGGTGTATGTAACATTCCGCTCCGGCGCACTGAGAAAACTTGTTATTTGAGGACACTTTCTCACAAGTGATCTGGACTTTTCTGATGTTAAAACATTTATACTTGATTATGATGCGTTATGATAGACGACAGGATGTTTTACTATTTGATGTTGATAGGTGCTATTGACTCAGTTGTATTGAGTGTGCAGGGTTTTGGACCTTGATGATGCAGAGGCATCGGTGGAACCCCTTGGACTCCGGATTGAGTCAGGGAGTGTTCTAATGGGTTGATTTATTTACTATGATATTTCATTTGATTTGATGATATGATGTTGACATTTATGACATGATTTTTGATGATGCAGGTTGACGATAGCTTGCTGACCAGACTCACATATGGAGTAAAGGGGCCACACACGATTTCTAGAGAGGTTGAGGGAGAGGGGTGGACAACAGCCCTGCCACCGCCTACTAGCACTCCCGCCGTGGCTCGAACTGTAGGTTAATGATTACCTAGTTCGAGAGGATCCCCGATGCCGTGAGGGAAGACTGCGACAGTCGCTCACGATGAATCTAAGGGACGCGCAATAAGGCGGGGGCCTTATTCCTTACAGCCCTTAGTCTCCCACAAGTTCACCTAGTGGAGTGTTGACTCCAGGGGTTATAGATGTCTACCAATCAGTCCAGTTGGCGAGTGACACCCTTGGAGCACGTGGTGCATCCTGAAGGGCACGTCGCACAAAAGAAACACAAGAAGCGNAAGACATTAACACCTTAAAAAAAAAAAATCCTTAAACAACTCCCCTAACCAATTGTCGCCTAGCTCGGAATCTAAGTCCTAAGCCTAAGACTTTTCTAGGGTAAAAATTTTAGTGTAACCTTAAAGAAAAAAGCCCTAGCATAAAAATAAAAATTCACACAAAAACCCACTTAAGTACTAGTTGGGGCTTCATAAAACTCTTGGGGTAAATGAAGAGAGTAAGGATTTAAATAAACTAAGGGATTAATTACTCTTGTATACTTTCTATATGAGACATTATACATATTTTGTCTTTACTTAAAAAAAAAATTGTTGTCTTTAACTTTTCTTTTTTTTCTAGGGAATAAAATTCAACATTTTTTTTCTTACCATATTTAATTTAAAATATAAAAACATGTCCTCCACTTAAATGATTAAATATAAAAATATGACCACCACTTAAATAAAGATTTATTTATATGATTATAAAATACAAAGGTAAACCACAACCCACTAAAAATGGAAAACTTCATTAATATAGTTAATTTGGAGGCTAGTAAGTAATAAAATTATTTAACGTGCGGGAGTAATAAAAGTTATGAATTTAGTAATAAAATGAAAAGATTAACTAAGTGCATTTACTCTTTGGTTTAAAAAAAAAGAAAAAAAAAAGAAGGGATTAATAATAAATTAGGGAAATGAGCCTTTTAATAAACTTAAAGAAAATACTTTTGGGAGAAACGTGGGGGATGAGTGATACTTGTAAGATAGAGAATTTTTGAGGGTTTTTCATTAAAACTTAAATTAAATAGGATTTAGGGCAAGGGGTCTCAAAACTCTATAAAATAAAGATAGGTGAGGAAGAAAAGAGGGGGATGGCTATTAGGTATGGTTATGCTGCCGAAACGGGGACTGGACTGATTGCTTGTGAGGGGTTGGGAATTTCTCAGCTTGTAATAGAGTGGTAGCTCAGCCGTGGAGGCGAGCTGGGAAGCTAGGTTACTGTCTGGATTGCGTGTGGCCCCTTTGCGGCTCGAGGGGCTAAGGGGGAAGAAGAGTACCCCTAGCGTTGGTTGGGAGGTACCGGTGAGGTTTCTACGGTCGGCAAGCGGGAGCGGCATAGAGCGCGAGACGCGGCACGAAGCGCGGGACGTCATCCAAGGCAAGCGAAAGGGTACAGGTATGCCTTCCATATTTTTATGGTAGAATGTGTTAGGATTCATGCGGATTTGCTGTGGGTGTATTATTTACTGTGGGCGATTCATTCTCTGTGGACGTTTTATTACTGTGTGTGTTGTTATTACAGTGTGTGTGTGTATTACAGAGGGAGCATCTATGCATTATAGGGTGCGTTTGTTATTTCAGTATGGGCGTTTATTTACTGTGTGCGTGGGTATTTCAGAGGGGGCATCTATGCATTACAGGGTGCGTTTGTTATTTTAGTATGGGCATTTTATTACGGTGTGCGTCGTTATTACAGTGTGCGTGTGCGTCTTTACAGAGTGGGAAACTACGTTTTACAGTGTGCGATAACTCCACGTGCTTACTAGCTTTGTGTTTGCTATTTATCCAACTTTTCCCTTACTCTGCGTATTCATTTATTTCAGCCTCCCTGGTGTTTATTTAACCCACAAGTTCTTGCAGTGCCATTTTTTTTCTTGGTTCGCCTCTGATTTCATTTGGTTGCTTGAGACATGTCTCTACCGGCGGTGTTTGTTTATGCAACTGGACAGTGCTGGATTTACATAACTGCCCGTCCCTTAACCAAACCGCGCCAGCGCTTAAAGAGTCGACGAAAATTAACCTGTGACCACCGTCTGCGGTGGTTTCCCTTCTCCTTGGCCCTTACTAGCCACACCCTTGCTGGAAGAGTCCGATTCGGGACAATTCCTGGCCTTAGCGGTTAGAACAGCCTCCAATTGTAGAGCCCGGCCAAGTATGCCTCTGCCATTCTCTCCTCCCACTGTGCACTGCATACTCGTAGACTGTGCCATGCCTCTGCCAGTCGCTCCTCCCACTGTGCACTGCATACTCATAGACTGTGCCATGCCTTTTCCATTCGCTCCTCCCACTGTGCACTGCATACTCGTAGACTGTGCCATGCCTCTACCAGTCCCTGCATGAACGGCAGTAGACAGGTTCCTCCATGACGCGGGCAGGCCAATTTTACCAAATTAAATTCTTGCCTTGACAGTACCCCGTGATAGCTGCCGAGATTTTCGACCTTCCGGCATACACTCGCTGCCCTCTGTTTTCTAGTCCTTTTTAGGTGCATTCGTTTTCCCAACAACAACTTCCCACACTGATTCAGTTCTTGCTTATTTAAGGGAACGGCTAATAATGGAGGTTGGGATATCATATGCTGGTTTGGAATGATTATAATAGACCCTTCCAAGGAGACTAAATAAATTCTTTTAGTTTACCATTAATTGGCGAGAAGAATAAAATTATCTTAAGTGACCACCCCTTTTATAAATTTTGGATCTATTAAACCTTGGGGTTATGGGCAGTTCTTAGCCTAGCTTAGTTCTTAGAGGTTGAATTAGTTCCTATGCGCCATACACTATGCCTTAACCCGTTTAGTATTGATTTTGACGTTAATGTTACTATTGTTATGGGGTCAGAGTAATCATGATAGATATGCTTATGGTGATGTATGGCTCATTATATGTAGGATTGTAGAATAAAATGAAAATAGTGGTTATTTAATGGTAGCGATATATCTTTAAGCGTTATCAAATGGTTAATTAAATTGCTGCTTATTTAACTGTTAAGTAAACACAATGTCATATAATTGCATTGTTATTTATTTATCGCTATTTAATTGGTGGAGAAGCATGAAATGCATTGCTAATTAAGGGCAATGTTTGGATAACATTAAACGATGGATGATGTAAATTTTAGGAATGTCACTGAAATTTTTATTGTTATAAGGATAGAAATTGGTAGGGTAATGGGAAGAAGCTTGTTGTCGTAATTTATGTCGATACGATAATAAATTGTAACGTGATGAATTGTTAATGAAATGTTAAAGTAATTGATTTTGTTGCAAGTTATTTTAACATGAACGTACTTGATGACACATACATAATGTCATGTAATTCTAAGGGAGTAAAGTGTGATGTTTTAGGTTAATGTTATTTTCCATGTCAGAGTGAATATGAATGTGGTCGTCACTTATGGTAATGATAGCGTAGTTAGTTATTTGGTTAACACCTAACTTGCAAGGTGGTTGTTATATTTGCAAGTCCTTGTGATATAAAGGGAACTAGGATTATTCCTTCCTGGTGGTGCTACTATCATCCTCAATGTTAATAATAATATACCATTGAATGTCCTTGAACCAAATACTATATAACGATGACTTAATAAAGGAGACTTGAGATTAATTGGATTACCTTATGGTTAAGGTACTTGTCAAATTATGAAATTTAAATGGAGTATTTGGTCGGTTATCAGTCACAGTGGATTCGTAGTCAATAGCTTGTCTTAAATTTTGGTTAGTCATTGTCTGAGTTCCTTTCTCTTGCGCTTTCCGTAGAGGAGGTGGTTTCTCTTTCAATTATTATTCTGCCTAGTTGTTTAATTTTTGGCTTGGTCTGTTGTGTCAGGCGGGAGGTAGACACCTCATTGTAGCCCCGTATATAAGTCTGTGTGTGATTATTTGTGTAAAGGATCTTGTGACGTATCAAGAGTCTCGAGCCCTTTAAAGGCAGGGTTTCCACTCTTGCGACACACCTGATGGAGATTACTAGTTTCTTCCTGAGCAGTCGGCCAGGAGCCTATCTGACCTTCTCTCTCCGGAGAAGAGAACTAAGATTAAACACCCTGCTTTCCTGTGCAGAAATAGTAAGATCTACTACTATGGATCCTTCCCTCTGTGTTTGTACCGTGCATAACCCAGTAAGTCGTTAAATGTTGCGTTGTGCGCCTTGTGTCTGTGGTCATTTATTGCTTGCAGTTACCCGTTGTGTGCCCTCAGTCTTCTTGTGATAAACATCGTGGTTGCGTCTTGATTGGTTGTCGAGTGGCGACGTAGGGTCAAGTGTGTATGTATCCTTTTACACGCGCACACACACTTTAAACAAATTTTTTTTGGCACCAGTTAAGGAGTTGTTGTCGTAACGAGGAGGGCGTTACACTATAGCTAAATAAATAATGTGAAAACATATTAAACGTCATGAGTTTCATATTGATTTTCTTTTTACCATCATAATAAGTTTTATATTGTAAAATGATTTGAATATTAAATGAAAAAGAATGACAGGTAAATAACTTCACTCTTTTTTACACTAAATTAAAGAGAATGATGCCTAAATAATGTGAAAACTTAATAGATAACATGATTTTTATATTTTAAAATGATCTAATCAATAGATAGTTCTTATGGGCCTGTCCCTGTACATGGACAGGGTCGAATTGACTAAATAACTCGGCTCATTTTCATATTATAAAAGAAAACTATAGCTAAATAAATAATATGAAAACTTATTAAACATCACGAGTTTCATATTGATTTATTTTAACCATCATAAAATGTTTTATATTGTAAAATGATTTGAATATTAAATGAAAAAGAAAGACAAGTAAATAACTTCACTCTTTTTTCCACTAAATTAAAGAGAATGACGTCTAAATAATGTGAAAACTTTATATATAACATGAGTTTTATATTTTAAAATGATCTAATCAATAAATAGTTTTTATGAGCATGTACCTATACATGGACAGGGCCAGTCCCTGTACAGGGACAAGCTCGAATTCAGCTCTGTCCATGTACAGGGAAAAGCCCGAATTCATGCATGTCCCTGTACATGGATAGGCCCAAATTAACTAAATAACTCTGCTCATTTTCTATAGCATTCCGCTCTTGCGTGCACTGAGCAACCTTATTCTTTGAAAACACTTGCTTTCAACTAATCTGGATTATTATACTATTGGCCATTTGATTATGATTATGAGATATTATGATATGTTATTTTGATTGTCTTTACATAGACATGTGATATTGACTGGGTTCTCCTGAGTGTGCAGGACTTTGGACATTGAGGATGCAAAGGCATCGATGAAACCCCTTGGACTCTAGATCGAGTCAGGGAGTGGACTATTGGAGTTTGATTGTTGTTGATATGACATATGTATATATGATTAGATGTTATGTTGATTGATTATTATTGTTGACATGATTCTTTGATGATGCAGGATGACGATAGCTTGCCGACCAGACTCACATGTGGAGTAGAGGGGTCACGCATGATAACCATAGAATTTGAGGGAGAGGTATGGGAGAAGCCCTGCCATAACCTACTAGCACTCTTGTCATGGATCGAACTGTACGTTAACGATTACCTAGTTCAAGAAGACCCACAATGACGTGAGGTAAGACTGCGATAGTCACTCGCGATAATTCTAAGGGGCGTGCAATAAGGTAGCGACCTTATTCCTTTGAGGGAGAGGTGTGGGAGCGCCTCTTCCACAGCCTACTAGCACTCTTGTCGTGTCTCTAACTATAGGTTAACAATTACCTATTTCAAGAAGACCCACAATGTCGTGAGGGCAGGCTGGGACAGTCGCTCGTGATGAGTCTAAGGGGCACGCAATAAGGCAAGGGCCTTATTACTTAAAGGTCTTTAGTCTCCCACAATATCACCTAGTAGAGTATTGACTCTAGGGGTTTTTGTGTTGGGTATGTTTTCTATTCTTTTCATGTGTATTAAAAAAAAAAATCTGCCTCGAGAAACGTGTCATGTATTTAGGTGGTTTTTCGACACATGGTTTTTTCCATTGGTATTCTATTTCCGGTTAAGGAATTAGGGTTTTGGACTAATCCAGGTCATTGGGTTAGGGTTTTGGATGTCGCTGGATCCTATATCTATATTGTATTGTAAATAATGTATCACCATGAATAATATAGAATATGTTGTTTTTCCCGGTTTGGGTTTCGAGGGGAAAAATCTATGTGTAATGTTTGTATTTGCCATTGTATCTTTTCTGTTCTTTTTCTGAATATTTGTTTGCAGTAGATATTGTACAAGGTTAGAATTTACATTTGGTATCATAGCTTTAATGGCTTCAGGGGGATGCCTTTGTGGTCAAGGGTTTGGCTCGGGACTGTGATAAGCCTTGTTACAGTGGGAGATCTGCGGTATATTTTTTCAGGTGAAAAGAAATGGCAAGCAATTCGAAGATGGAGATCGAGAAGTTTAATGGGAAAATTTATGAGCTGTGGAAGCTCGAGATGGAAGATCTATTGGTGGACAGAGATCGGTGGATTACAGTAGATCCAGGTACTGCACCTACAGGAACTTCTGCAGATGCATGTAAAAAGTTGGATCGGAAGGCAAAGAGCACAATCTGACTGTGTCTCTTTGATTCATTATTAGTGAATGTGTCAGAGGAAGCTACAACCAAGGATTTATGGGAAAATTTGGGGAAGTTGTATCAGTTTAAGTCCCTGGTAAATAAAATATTCCTAAGAAATAAGTTGTATAACCTGAGGATGAGAGATGGAGACTCGGTGGCAGAGCATTTGAACACCTTCAATACTGTGGTAAGCCAGTTAGTATCTGTTGATATTAAAATTTTAGATGAAGATAAATGTATCAGTTTTTTGTGTTCTTTACCAAACTCGTGGGATAGTCTGGTTGTGGCCATAGGTAGTAATACAACTTCCTTGAAGTTTGAAGAAGTGGTCTCATCCTTGTTGTCGGAGGATATGAGATGGAAGAATATGGAAGGACATAGCACAGATGCATTATTGCAAGAGGATGTTCCCAGTGAAGAAATAAATCTAATTTCTCAAGTGGGAGATCTAAGTCTAAGGATAGATCTAAATCTCCTAGAAAGTTTGTAAGGGTATGTTGGAGATGTGGAAAAGAAGGGCACTACAAGAAGCAGTGTAGATCCAAAGTTGAGAAAAAGAAGGGATCTGAAGAATATTCTTCTATAGAAGAAATGACCTCCAAGGAAGAAGGAGGGGATGTGTACTTGGCCTCTTCAAGAAGACATGCAAATCATGAGGCATGGTTGGTTGACTCTGGTGCATCCTTTCACATGACTCCGCACAGGGAGTGGTTCTGTGAATATGAAAATTATGATGGAGGTAATGTTTTCTTAGGTAATGATTCGACAACTAGAATCATAGGAAGAGGAAGGGTCAAGTTGAGGCTCATATATGGAAGGATTATAACACTGCCTGGTGTTCTGCACATCCCAGGTATGGCCAGAAATTTGATTTCTGTAAGCAAAATGGAAGATGCAAGGGTAAAAACAATATTTGAAAAGGGAACTTGCAGGATGGTTCGAGGAGAAATGGTGTTGATGAAGGGAGTTCGGTTTGGAACTCTGTATAAGCCGCAAGGAAGCACTATTAGTGATGGGTGTAATAGCTCCATTGTTTCTGATATTGGATTTGAAGAAGAAAGAACTCCTACAGTCTCTGGAGAAAAATTTATGTTGTGGCATTAAAGACTGGGGCATATCAGAGAGAAGGGTCTTCGACTACTACATGATAAAGGTATGGTTGAAGGTATGTCTAACTGCTCTCTGGATTTTGATTTCTGTGAACATTGTCTATATGGAAAGCAAAAACGGGTAAAATTCCCCTATGGTGCAATGAGGGCAGAAGGAGTTTTACAACTAGTTCACAGTGATGTTTTTGGACCTGTGTCGGTCCCATCATTGGGAAAATATGTGTACTATGTCTCATTTATAGATGAATTCTTGAGGAAAAATTGGATATATTTTCTCAGGAAGAAATCTGAAGTCTTTGAAAGGTTTAAAGAGTTTAAGGCTCTTGTTGAGAATCAAATAGAGAAAAGAATTAAGGTGTTGAGGACAGATAATGGCGAAGAGTTCTGCGGGAATGAATTTGAATAATTCTGTAAGAAGTGTGGTATAGCAAGGCAAAAGACTACTCCATATACACCTCAGCAGAATGGAGTTCCAGAAAGGATGAACAGGACGTTGATGGAAAAATCAAGGTGCATGCTCAATGGTGTCGGTTTAGGGCAAGAATTCTAGGCAGAGGCAGTGGGTACTTCATGCTATCTGGTCAATAGATCACCCTCATCAGCGTTGGATGACATGACTCCACAAGAGGTATGGACTGGTAAGGAACCTTCTCTCACACATCTTAAGGTATTTGTCTACGATGTATATGTTCATGTTCCAAAGGAAAATAGGAGTTAGCTGGATAAGAAGGCTGAAAAATGTATCTTTATTGGCTATAAATATGGTCTCAAAGGTTATAAGCTTTGGAACCCATAAACTAAGAAGGTAGTGTATACCTGAGATGTGGTATTTAGAGAAATGAAGGATGTTGTTAAACAAGAATTATTACCAAGTAAGGAAGAACCAGAGAAGATAGAGTTTGATTTAAAGGATGATGAATCAGACTCTACAAAAAAACATGAATCGGAAGAAGAAGATCCTCATACTCCAGTATTGAGGAGATCGGTTCGAGAAAGAAGGCTACCAAAAAGGTATGGTCCATCTGATTTCTGTTCAAATTTTGCTTTGTCTATTACTGATGATGATCCTAGAACTGTCAAGGTGGCAGTGGATTCAGAGGATGGAAATCTATGGAAAAGGGCCATAGAAGAAGAAATGGCATATTTGGATAAGAATGAGGCTTGGAATCTAGTGGATTTTCCAACTAGAAGAAATCCCATTGGCAGCAAATGGGTATTTAAAAAGAAGTTGAATGTAGAAGGACAAGTGGAGAAACACAAAGCTCGACTAGTAGCAAAGGGTTATTCCCAGGTTGAGGGAATTGATTTTGGTGAGATTTTTTCTCATGTTGCCAAGTTAACCTCTATAAGATTTTTGTTATATGTTGTTGTTTCATTTGATTTTGAAGTAGAATAGATGGATGTGAAGACAACATTCCTGCATGGGGATCTGGAAGAAGAAATCTATATGAAGCAACCAGAAGGTTATGTTGTGAAAGGAAAGAAGGAGTTGGTATGCAAGATGAAAACGTCCCTATATGGTTTAAAACAATCACCAAGGATGTGGTGTCAAAAATTTGACACTTTATGCTGGGACTTGGCTTCACAAGAAGAAAAGAGGATCATTGTGTGTATTTTAAATTAATTGGTGATCATTTGATTTATTTAGTCTTGTATGTGGATGACATGTTGCTGATAGGAAACAAAAAGGAGATTATCCAGGATGTGAAAACTCAGTTGTCCTTTAAATTTGACATGAAGGATCTCGGTGCTTCAAATTTCATTTTGGGCATGGAAATTAAAAGAGATCGGAAAAGGAGGAAACCCTGGTTAAATTAGAGAAAATATGTTGA
>JASDQU010370392.1:69493-87438 GCA_032191745.1 Picea mariana
GGACAGAGTGGTCGATATACATGGCTTTGTGGATGCAGACTGGGCTGGAGATTTGGATCGTAGGAGATCTACAAGCGGGTGTGTGTTTAACCTGTTTGGAGGAGCAATAAGTTGTATGAGCAAAAGACAGGTTGTAGTGGCACTTTCAACTACAGAAGTTGAATACATGGCAGCCACTTATGCAAGTAAGGAAGCATTATGGTTACAAAGATTGTGCTCGGGTATTGGGTTGGTACAACAGGCTGTAAGGATAGAGTGTGATAGTCAGAGTGCAATTTTTTTGGCGAAGAACCCTGCTTATCATTCAAAGACAAAGCACATTGATGTTCAATATCACTTTGTGAGAGACATGATTGAAGAAAAGAAAGTATCACTGATGAAGGTGGACACATTGAAGAATTTTGCAGAATCATTAAAAAAATCTATGAGCACTGAGAAGTTCTCTTGGTGTAGAGGATCCATGGGCATTGCTGCCCTGGATTGTTGACTATGTAACCCTGTAACCCCATGTATGTAAAGAAAAAAACAAGTGGGAGAATGTTGGGTATGTGTTATATTATTTGCACGAGTAGTATGTGTTATGGGTATTTGTTTCTACCTCAGGAAACGTGACACCTACCTCGAGAAACATGTCATGTATTTAGGTGGTTTTTCGGCACATGGTTTTTGTCGATGGTCTTCTATTTTCGGTTAAGGAATTAGGGTTTTTGACTAATCCAGGTCATTGGTTTAGGGTTTTGGATGTCGTTGGCTCCTATATGTATATTGTATTGTAAATAATGTATCACCATGAATAATATAGAATATGGTGGTTTTCCCGGTTTGGGTTTCCAGGGGAAAAATCTCTTTGTAATGTTTGTATTTTCCATTGTATCTTTTCTGTTCTTTTTCTGAATATATGTTTGCAGTAGATATTGTACAATGTTAGAATTTACATTTTGATGTCTACCAAGTCATTCAAGAGGCGAGTGGCACCCTTGGAGCACGTAGTGCGTCTTGAAGGGCACGTCATGCAAGGAAAACAAAAAGAGGTGAGTGGCACCCTTGGAGCACGTAGTGCGTCCTGATGGGAATGTCGCGCAAGGAAAGAAGAAAGAGGTGAGTAGCACCCTTGGAGAACCTAGTGCATCCTGAAGGGCACGTCGCGACTTTAACTAGTAAGTGAATAAACCTAAACAACCTTAAAATGAATGATTTGACAAGTAAGATTTAAAGACATTTTTCCCTAATAAAAATGTCACCCAACCTAGTGAAATTGCAACCTAGGTCTATTTAGAAAATGTGGTCAAAATAATAATAATAATAATAAATGAACATGTAACAAGAAGTGGGGTAAGAAATTCAAATTTATTTATTAAAGTCAAGATTATAATGGAGGATGAAAATTTTTAAAAAGGGGGGGAATGGTTGTTTTAATCTATTTTTGCTAATTTAATTTTAGTAAATAAAAAAAATAAAAATAAAAGGTAAAGAGGGTAAATGGTTGTTTCATCTACACTTTCTAAATTAATTTTTAATTAAATAAGAAAAAAGGTAAATGGTTGTTTTATCTACACTTGCTAAATTAATTTTAGTTAAAAAGGAAAAAAAAGGGAAACTTAAAAGAAATAGGAACTTAAAGAAAAAGGGGGAAACCTAAAGAAAAGGGGAAACATAAAGAAAAAGTAGAATGTCTAACTTAGTAAGGAATATTGCCTTGGGAACTTGCTATTTTTGAACTCAACAAGGAATTAAGTAAGGCATAAGTCACTAAGATTTGTAAGGGAATATTGGGACACCAAGGAGCATTTTTAGGAATGTTTTTAGGTGGGTGAGGGAAATAGGAATATTTAATTAATTAATAAAATTGATTTTCTGGCGCAACTAGGGGATGGGTGACATGTGTACGGGGGAGGTTTTTCCTATTTAAAATTTATGAAAAAAGAATTTAATGAGAATTTGAGAAACTAATTACTTAAAAACTCTATAAAAATGATGGAGGAGGAGGAGTATGGATCTCATCTTTATGCATAATGTTATGCTACTGAAATTTTGTATTGACTAAACTTCTCTTGTGGGAGTTGGGATACCCAACTCAGGTAATGAGTGGTAGCTCGTCCTTGCGAGGCAAGATGGCTGCTAGCGGTTGTCTAGTATTGTCTGTGTGTCCCCTTTGCGACTCGGGGGGCTCAGAGGGAATAAGAGTACCCCTAGCGTTGGTTGAGAGGTACCGGTGAGGTCACATCGGTCGGCAAGCGGGAGCTGCACAAAGTGTGCGTGGGACAACGAATTGGAGCTTTCGCATTGGCTATGGTATGCATGCGTATATTTTTGAATGGTAGTTTAATATTGTTCCTCTTGATCTAGGTGGATATCGTTGTCCACCCACCTTTTCCGACTGGCTCAAACCAGTTTTCTGGCAATTTTGGTAATTTACTATTTTTCGCAGTTTTTTGGGTCCTGAACTTCCGGAGCCATTTTGAGGCCCTAAACAACATTTTTTTGGAAAACGAGGAGCAACATGGAAATTCCTTCGATGTTTCTCACACAAAAATTGTATTCCTCAGATAGATATTTCTAACGAGGTATCGAGCACCCCAAACAGAGATCATATGTAAAATTTACACCCCCTAGAAGTTGACGTATCAACTACCTCCATCGGGGCCCACAAACCTTTTGGATTTTCATCTTCCAGGGTTAGGGTTTTGGATTTTCATTATGTTAAAAAGGCCCTTAGAGCCTCATTGTAATTATCATCTTCTTATGAATGCGAGTAGCCATCACATCTCTTCTCAGAGATAAACTGCCACCATTCTAGCGAGTCTTTCACTCTGTATTTTACAGTCTTTGTACATTTTTGCTCATTAATAGAAAATTGTGTATTATTGTATCTCTGTTTTTATGGTTGCATATCTGATACATTTATGTTATATTATTGGATATCCGCAATATATCTGTGCAATTATTTATTATATCTTCACTCTCATTTCGTGTCGAAAATAATCTGGATCAATAGTATCAGAGCAGGCTTCTCTTGATCGTTTTTCAGTGCATGTCCCCGATGAGGTCCGAGTATATAAATTTGGGTCTCGAGATTGTCTCTCTTGAATAAAATCCCTCTTGCATTCCCAAGAAACCATCCATGGTAGAAGAAAATAAAAATGATAGAGCAGACAATCTTATCAATCTGTTGCTTGAGCAAGCTCTCACGTGACAGAGGGACAAAATGATGGAGAATTTTTCCCACATCCTTCATTTCCTGTTGATAGCAACAGGCGCATCTTCATCAAACGCCCACTTTGGAGGTACCTCGCCTTTCAAGGAACAAGGTAATTTTGATATTCCTGTATTTGAAGGACAAATAGATTGAGAAGCCCTAGACAAATGATTAAACCTACTAGAAGGTTATTTCTCTGTTCACAATTTTTCTGACAGAGAAAAGATCATCTTTGCACTCCTTAAAGCTCTCCCCCATGTCAAACATCGGTGGGAAACTTACTTGGAGCAAAGCTCCATAGAGGAGTCTGGAATATATGGGTTTGAGCCCACTTGGGATTTTTTTGTGGATGCGGTAAAGGAACAATATTACCATGTTGGAAACTATGAGGACCAATACATGAGATGGACCACACTGCGGAAAGAGAGGGGCCAAGAAATTCCGGAGTTCACCAATACCTTCCATACCTTTTGCACCAAGATGGGTATCAAAGACTCTGAGCAACATCTGGTTCTAAAATACTGTGGGGCTCTACACAGATACATCCAAACTGAAATGGATTTTCTGGACATCTCATCACTTGGTTCTGCTTATCAATATGTTGTTAAAATTGAGCAGAAGTTTAAACACCAGAACAAACAAGATTTTGGATCTGCAAATCTACAACAACCAAAGTATGAGAAAGACGACTCTAACAAAAAAATTTCTGAAAACCAGTCTAAGCCACGGGAAAAGAAGGGCCATGGGAAGACAAAGAAGGACACCGAAAAATGGTGCGATTTCCACAAAATCCCCTAGCACAACAACGAGGAATGTCACTCAAAACAATCATTAGTGGTCGAGATCAAAGAAAATGAGTCGAACCCTGATTTAGAATCTGATTCTGAAAATACTGGTAAAGACAGATCATTGATGCAGACCCCACTGCTATTGTCGCGACCGCAACAATTCAACCAGAAGAACCAACAGATCTTGAAGAGGGGGAGTTCCTTTTTCATTCATAGATGTGGGTGAAGGGGAACCCGTTGCATTTTATTTTTGATAGCGGAAGCCAGAAGAACCTCATCTCAGTAGAGGTCGTCAAATAAGTGGGATTGTTGACAACACCACACCCGCATCCATACAACATTGGGTGGCTTCGCCAAGGATGAGATATTTGTTTCAACCACCAGTGTCGATTTTCATACAACATCCAACTCTTCAAGGATGAGGTATTATGTGATGTTTCCCCACTGGATGTCTGTGATGTTCTCTTGGGCCAGCCATATATGTGGAGACGCCATGTTGTTTATGAGTCTCGACCTCATAGTGTCATTATTTCTCTGGGGGGTCATCTCTACAGAATACCAGAGGTAGTTCTGACTAGTGTTCCACCTAAACAGTGCCACAAGGTAGTATCTCATACTACAAAATTCATCTTCTTCACAATATATTCAAAAGGGGAACAAAAGGACATTGCAACCACTATAGCCTCGCCCCAAGCACCTTCTATCCAACATAAGTAGGTCGAAAAGGTTGCAACAAAGCACAAAGATTCCTTCTGCACACCATCCTCTCATGTAGCTCGTCCTATTGAAAAACATCAACCTCAACAAGTTCATGACAAAATTCCACAAACTGAGCAACACGACATCTCCAACAAGGCAAGCAGCTCACCAAGATTCAGATTCAACAAATGTTTTTTCCTCTCCCCCAGGCGCTCAACGCAATGGAGAACATTGATTCCTAAGGAGGGAGGATTGATCCAGGTGGATATTGGTGGCCACCCAACTTTTCCAACTGGCTCAAAACTGTTTTCTGGAAATTTTGGTTATTTACTATTTTTAGAAGTTTTTCGGGTCCTAAACTTTCGGAGTTGCTTTAAGGCCCTAAACAACATGTTTTGGGAAAACGGGGAGCAACATGGAATTTCCTTCAATCTTTTTCACACAAAAATTGTATTGCTCGGATATATATTTATAATGAGGTATCGAGTGCCCCAAACAGAGATCATATGCAAAATTTACGCCCCCGATAAGTTGACGTATCAACTACCTCCATCGAGGCCCACAAACCTTTTGATTTTCATCTTCCGGTGTTAGGGTTTTGGATTTTCCTTATGTTAAAAAGGCCCATAGAGCCAAATTGTAATGATCATCTTCTTACGGATGCGAGTAGTTGTCACATCGCTTCTTAGAGATAAGATACCACCATTCTAACGAGTCTTTCACTATGTATTTTACAATCTTTGTACATTTTCGCTCATTAATAGAAAATTGTGTATTACTGTATCTCTGTGTTTATGGTTGCATATATGATACATTTATATTATATTATTGGATATCTGCGATATCTCTGTGCAATTCTTTATTATATCTTCACTCTCATTTCGTGTCGAAAATAATCTGGATTAGCTGCGCTTTCATTACTGTACTTCTATTGTGTAAAGATTATGTTTTACTCAACGTTTTATAATCAATGAACTTAAATTCATCCCAGCCTCACGCTCACTGCAATTTTAATTGATTCCCTTGGAAAACCCAAACCCTGATTGCTATGAATTTTCTGTATTTGTTTTATCGATCACTACGAAGAAATTTGTGTTTTCCTCTTATCCCTTTAGTCATTAGTCTGTGCCTGAGTAGTTGGTTAGGAGCCGAATCGATGGTCGTCACTTCGATGTTTAAAGACCTATAGATTCAAATGCCCTACTTTCCTGTGCATGGATGATGAGTGAAGGATAAATTTTTCGCCCAATTATCTATCCCTTACTTATCTCTGTGTTTTTCTCTTTTGATTAATCCCTGATCCTTGTGCCTTCTTTCGATTGAGTATCTCAACGTTTTTATTGATAAAAATGTGCATTATGAATGATAAACCTCTAATTTGAATGACAATCCCTGCGTTCTGGATTGATAAATCTCCACCTGTGTTTTTGAATAATTTATCTCTGCGATTTCACTGGACCGAGATCACCTTTCGTAGATTTTTATTTTTCACTTTTACATGTAATTTATCTCTGCAATTTCATTGGACAGAGATCCCAATTAGCAAATTTTTTTATTTCACTTTTAAATGTATTTATATCTGCGATTTCGCTGGATAGAGATCCCCTTTCGAAGAGTTTTAAATTCACTTTTGAAAGGAAATTTTACTCTGTGATTTGTTGGGCAATGACCCATTTTTCTTAGAGTTTGAATCCACCTTTAAAAATGTATTATACATAGCATTCACGATATGAATCTTGTGGAACAACACACAACACTCACACCACTAATTTGTGGCTCTCTACACAACTTCCATACTGTGAATTTATTGGACCATTACACCACCTTCAAACCACTACTTTGTGGCACCTTGCACAACTTACAAACTATGATTTTTGTGTCCTTTACCACAGCTATTTTTCCTGGCAGCGATATAATTGGTGAATGATTACAGTGAAATTTTATTGTAGCAATGTTATTATGGAAATTTTTATTACAGTGATAAATTTACTACAGAGATATTAATATGGCTATTAATCACAGTGATAGTTTTATTACAACAATGTTATTATGGCAATTTAACACAACAATAATGTTATTCGAGTGATGTAAATATAGCATATCAATGTTAGCGAATTTATAATGGCAATATCATACTTTTATAGACCACTCGTCATATGTTTAAAAAACATCAATTATATTTAAAAGATAGTGAATGCTTCATCCTGCTTCATGACTGTGTGTGCCTGACATACGGCGTGTGTATGACTGCATTTTTATCTAATGCATGATAGTCAGCGAAGACTTTATTATATATACATCCATTTTTACTATAGATAACGATTTATTTGCATTATTGTTGTGTATGGCAATGAATTCACATAGTGATTATATGATAGCGATTTTCATTTATGATAGCAATTTACTTACTGAATTCATACAACGAATTAATACAACAAATAGTCAATAGACAGTGAATTAATACAATAAACATCATGACAGGGATTTATAGTTTAATTCTTGCTAAATTCATTTTTATAATTGTTAATCATGGTAAAAAAAATAAACAACGATACATTTGATTGTTTAAATCGATATATTGTTCAAGCACAACGATTTTATTAATGGTTAGCGTAGCAATTGTATTATTAATAGCACAACGATTTTATTAATAAATAGCACAACGATTATTAATAGATAGCACAATGATTTTATTAATGGGCAACGCCCTCTTGATTGTTGATAGCGATTTTATGAGATATTATAGCTAATGTGTGACAAAGATATATAATATATAATGTGTGGCAGAGAGTTAATATATAATGAGTGAGATATAATATATAATTACCTTATCTAACGTGTCCATATAGGTACATTAACTAAACATATCCCTTAAGTGAAATGGGATTGAGCAAAATAAAGGTAGATTGTTATACAAAGAGAATATTAATATTTATTAATAATAAATGACATAAAAGTTTTAAAATTTGTTTGATTTTTATCAAAAATAATAGAATTGTCGTTTGTTAGTCAAGATATAAATGTTGAGATAATAGTATTTGTTAGATATAACAATTCACATTTATGATAACATCTATAATAATTCACTCCTTCTCACTTAGACATCATGCTTAACAATAATGTTTTTGGTTGTTGGTGAAGTCGTTTAATAGCCTGCGCAATTTAATTGAGTGACATCATTGTGCGTCTTGTTGACTTGTTTCTTGTGTGCGTGGGTATAGTCTTCTTGTCAGTTATTTCGATCTCCTAGCGCGTTGGATTTTTATTGGGTTATTGGTCCAGATAGATTATGTTGTGCCAGGGTTACTGTCATGCCTATCGCCTTGTGACGACATGACTCCTGATGAGGGGATCATTGCGCGCCCTGACGAATAGATGCGAACAATAACTTGACGGAGTCTTGTGCTTCTCGATGTGGGAATTTTGTTCGTTGTAATTGATGATTGGTACTTGGTTTGTAACTCCTTAAACGTGTTTAGGTTTGCATGTCGTAAAGGCTTCTAGATACTGTTCGTCGAATTCATTGTGTTGGGTTGGTTGATGTCGTCCTTCAGCTAGTAGGCATTGTCTTACTTGTGTCAGGCGGGTATTCATTTTTATCTGTCTATTAATTATCACATGTTTTGTTCATTTGCCTGATGTGCTAGTGTCTGGGTCGTTGTTTATTGTTGCTTGATCTGTGTGTGTTGTGTTCGCCATCAAGTTGTGTTGTTTAACTATTGTCATTGTTGTCATCCTGCTTTAAAAATAAAAAATAAAAAAATTGTTGCGTTGCATGTAGTCGTAATGATGGGGTCGTTACATATGGTATTAGAGTGGTTCGACCCACGACTTGGGATCACTATGGATTTCGTTGATTTTATTTTTGATTATAAGGTTGCTAATTAATTTGATTTGTATTCGTGCAGGTAATCATGGTTAGAGGACGTCACGGAGGAAGACGACGAGGTTCTAGGGGAGGAAGTGAGATGCTCCCAGTAGCATCCATGCCTAAGGGGTCTAACCCCCAGGGATACAAACATGGTTTCAAGCAAGAACAAATAGTTGTGGGTGATGTGGTTGGGATGATGAGGTCCTTTCAGTGGATTTCGGAGTCACTGATTTGTCATTTGGATAGAGATGAGCACAAGGCGTCGACACCCCCTAGGGGTCCACCACGCGTTCCGATCAGTACTAGTAGCATTCATCGCAAACTGAAGAAGGTCAAATTTCTCAAGTTATTTGGTGCCCCGGATGACGCAGCCGCCAAGGCATGGATGGATACTATGGTGATGTGATTTGCACTTCGCGACTATACCTCCAACATGAAGGTCTGCACAGTGTCCTTTCAACTGAAGGGAAGTTCTCTTGTATGGTGGAAGACGCGCCTGCCACAATTGAACATGGTCACCGAATACGTCTCATGGGAACTATTCGAGGAATGGTTCTGAGAGATGTACCTATTGGAGGAATTCATTGAGCATCGACTCAACGAATTCAACGCCTTGCGATAGGGTGGTTGTGCGTTGCCCAAGTATGAGGCCCATTTTATGGAGTTGCTTTGGTATGCTCCGCACCTGAATACCGAGAAACTTAACGTAAACAGGTTCTTGTTTGGCCTTAATGTCAACATTCGTGCAAAGGTTAGGATTTTGATGCCTCAAACCTTGCATGATGTCATTCAGAAGGCCCTCATAGCAGAGGAGGAGCTTATTGTAGATTTTAACCTTGTACAATATCTACTGCAAACATATATTCAGTAAAAGAACAGAAAAGATACAATGACAAATACAAACATTACACAAAGATTCTTTCTCCTGGAAACCCAAACCGGGAAAACCAACATATTCTATATTCATTCATGTGTGATACATTGTTTACAATACAATATACATATAGGATCTAGCAGCATCAGAAACCCTAACCCAATGACCTAGATTAGTCCACAACCCTAATTCCTTAATCGAAAATAGAAAACCATTAACAAAAACCATGTGCCGAAAAACCACCTAAATATGTGAAAGGTTTCCTGTAACATGTTTGCCCCCTCAAACCCCCCTACGCGCCCAATGCATATGCTCAGACACTACTACTCATGCAAAGAATATAACACATACCCAACACTTATCAGCAGGGGTCAGAGCAGGACTCCAGCGAGACCAACAGGGCAGGTGTCATCTGGTGTGCAACATCGTAGAACAGACCAAGATTCCAGCTCAGTGGGTCGTCATCTTCTACTTCGAGTACCAGGATTACTGGACCGAAGAAATGGTGTTGGACATTTGGGGAGCCACATTACCAACGCAACTGCCCATTGGAGAGGACTAGAGCATCTGGATCAGTTGGACCCACTATCGTGGGAGATTTGGGCAAGGCCCATCGGATTCATGCAATGGTGAATAACCACCAGGCAGAGTACCATTTGAATGTTCTCGAAACATCAGGTACCATCACTGACCAGACCCTTAGTATTTTGATAGATCCAAATGCTACAGAGAATTTCATTTCCCATGTAGCGTTAAAAATAATTAAGGTAAAGGTATTCGAACAAGATGAGTTTAGATTTGTAGAGATGGCTTCGTGAGCCAAACATAAGGTTGGAGGGAAGGTTACGGGTTGTAGCCTTAACCTAGGAAAGTTTGTCATCAGGGCCAACCTGTACGTCACGATCTTAGGATCTTATGACGTCGTGATCGGTATGGACTGGTTGGAATCGCATGAGGCGATACTCAACTGTAAGACAAAAATGTTGAGCTTGGTTGATGATGAGGGATAGAGATGTGTGATTGTAGGTCGGAACCAGGGAGTTTCCCTAAGGTTCATCTCTTCCTTGCAGCTACGGAAGAGCATGCACAAGGAATGTAATATTTATGTGATCCTTGCATTAAACGAGAAGGGAGTAGCAGAAGGTAAAAAACACCTTACGATGGTGAGAGAATTTTTGAGCGTCTTCCTGAAGGATTTACCTGGGCTGCCCCCTGAGAGGGAGTTGGAATTTACCATAGACCTAAAACTGGGGACTGAAACTATAGCGAGAATGCCTTATCGGATGTCGACCCCATAGTTACAGTAGTTGAGAATGCAACTGAAGGAGTTACTAGACTTGGGACTTATACGTCTAAGTGTGTCACTATGGGGTGCACTTGTTATCTTCATACGAAAGAAGGATGGGTCGTGGAGACTCTGTATTGACTATCGTCAATTGAACAAGGCAACGATCAAGAATCAGTACTCTTTACCAAGGATTGATGATCTGTTTGATCAGATGAAAGGCGCGATGGTGTTTTCAAAGATCGACTTGTGATCAAGGTATCACCAGTTATAGATCAAGGAGGATGAAGTCTCTAGGACCACCTTTAAAACGAGGTTTGGACATTACGAGTTTATTGTTTTACTGTTTGGACTGACAAACACCCCAGGGGTATTAATGAGTTTGATGAACGGGGTGTTCTGCAACTACTTGGACAAGTTCGTCCAAGTATTCATTGACGACATTTTGATTTACTCTTGAATGATGGAGGAGCATGATGATCACTTGCGCTTGGTACTATATTGTCTGCGAGAGAACAAATTGTATGGGAAACTGTCTAAATTCTTGTTTTATCAATTGAAGATTCACTACTTAGGGCATGTCATCTCCGACAAAGGTATCGTTGTGAATACATCAAAGGTCGAGGCTATTATGGAATGGCCTGCGCCGACAAATGTCCCAGAAGTGCGTAGCTTCATGGGTTTAGCAGGATATTATCGACGGTTCATCAAGTGTTTTTTGAAGATAGCAAATCCAATCACGGAATTGCAGAAGAAGAAAAAGAAGTTTGTTTGGACCAAGAAATGCATGAAGGAATTTCGGAGGCTCAAGGAGTTGTTGACAACGAAACTGATACTAAAGGTCCTTGACATGGATGTAGACTTCCAAGTATGCACTGACACATCCAAGGAAGTCTTATGTAGAGTCTTGATGCAAGACGGTCGAGTGATTGCTTACATCTTGAGGAAGTTGAGAAGGCATGAGGAGAACTATGCGATGCACGATTTGGAGTTGTTAGCCATTGTTTATACCTNTGGACTACATCACATATTTACGCAAAGCAACTTGAACGTGCGACAACAACGTTGGTCTAAATTTCTTAGCGAGCACGATTTCAAGATTACTTACATAAAAGGAACAATGAACTGAGTGGCAGATGCGTTGAGTCGGAGACCATGCATATTTTCAGTGTTGCCTCTTTAGATGAATCTACGTGAAAATATTCTAACCTTACAGTGCGACGATGACTGGTACAAAGAGGTAAAGTATTTTATCAGACAAAACACAATAATGGTACCAAGATTTGAAGGATTTACGTGGGATGACAACGGATTATTGAGATTTAAAATTTGAATTTACATATCGCCCAACAACGAGTTGAGGATATTGATCCTAAATGAGGCTCACGGAGCAGTATACATGGCTCATCTTGGAGTCACAAAGATGAGGGAAGATCTTAAACCCTTATTCTTCTGGAAAGGAATGAAGGCAGACATAGTCAACTACTTGGAAAAATGTCTAGAATTTCAGCAGGTGAAGGTTGAACATAGACACCCGACAAGATTACTACAACCACACGTTATTCCGAAATAAAAAATGGGAGGTCATTTCGATGGATTTCATTGTTGGATTGCCACTGATGGCAAGGAGACACGACTCGATTTTTGTGGTAGTTGACACTCTAATGAAGAGTTCTCATTTTCTTCCTGTGTGTACGACGTATCAGGAACCTGACATAGCTAGAGTTTTCATCAGTGAGATTGTGAGGATTCATGGTGTGCCTAAGAGGATTATATACGATTGAGGATCAGTGTTTACTGGATGATTTTGGACTAGTTTCCAAGAGGCCTTGGGAACCTAACTTAAATTTAGTACCGTGTATCACCCGGAGATAGACGGGTAGAATGAACGAACAAACCAAATCTTGGAGGATATTTTGCGCATGTACGTGATGGACCAACAGAAGCGTTGGGAATAATTCTTACCACTGGTAGAATTTGAATATAACAAGAATTATCAAATCACCATTAAGATGGCACCCTTCGAGTTTCTTTACGGGCAACCATGTCAGACGCCTTTGATTTGGGATCGGCTTGAGGATAGGGTCATGGTGGGACCAGAAGCGATCCAATAAATGGAGGATCAAATGAAAACAATAAGACAAAGGATCAAGGAAGCACATGATCGGCAGAAGAGTTATGCCGATGCGCATCGTGTCAACCGTAGTTACGAAGTTGGCAATCGAGTCTTCTTGCGGGTGAAACTGCATAAGAGTTTGATCAAGTTTGGAAAGGGTGCTAAACTCTCTTCTAGGTTCATGGGACCTTTTGATATTGTGGAAAGCAAGGGGCACGTGGCCTATCGACTAGCCTTGCCTAATTCTTTGAGGCGTATGCATGATGTTTTTCACGTATCTGTTTTGAGACATTATATTAGTGATCCTACACATGTTATTGACATGATTTCCTTGCAGGTATCTGACGAGGGTGCGCTCACGGTGGATCCAATCCGCATCCTGGGCCATCTCATTCAACAGCTATGACATCGAACAGTAGATCAGGTCAAGGTCCAGTGGGACAACTATAGTCTGCACTCAACAACCTGGGCGGATGCATATGATATGCGTCAGCAGTTTCCATTTTTGTTTGATAGATAGACTTATGATACTGTGATACACTTTATCTCAGCACTTATATACTGTGAAACTTCGGGATGAAGTTTAGACCAAGAGGGGGTGTATGTAACATCTCTCTCTTGTGTGCATTAAGAAAACTTATTCTTTGAGGACACTTTCTTGCAAGTGATCCGGATTATTATACTATTGGTTGTTTGATTATGATTATGAGATATTATGGATATGATGATATGTTATTTTGGTTGTCTTTACATAGACATGTGTTATTGACTGGGTTCTCCTAAGTGTGTAGGATTTTGGACATTGAGGATGCAGAGGCATCAATGAAATCCCTTGGACGCTAGATCGAGTCAGGGAGTGGACTATTGGGGTTTGATTGTTGTTGATATGACATATGTAGATATTATTAGATGTTATGATGATTTATTATTATTACTAACATGATTCATTGATGATGCAGGCGGACGATAGTTTGCCGACCAGACTCACATGTGGAGTAGAGGGGTCACGCACGACAACCATAGACTTTGAGGGAGAGGTGTGGGAGCAGCCCTACCACATCCTATTAGCACTCATGGCGTGGCTCAAACTGTAGGTTAACGATTACCTAGTTCGAGAAAACCCATGATGCCGTGAGGGCAGACTGCGACAGTGGCTCGCGATGATTCTAGGGGGTGCACAGTAAGCTAGGGGACTTATTCCTTAGAGGCTCTTAGTCTCCCACAAGATCACNTGAGGCATTATGGATGTGAGTATATCTTATTTTGTGTATTTACATAGACATGTGCTATTGACTGGGTTCTCCTGAGTGTGCAGGACTTTGGACCTCGAGGATGCATAGGCATCGATGAAACCCCTTGGACTCTAGATCGAGTCAGGGAGTGGACTACTGGGTTTTGATTTTTGTTAATATGACATATGTACATCTGATTAGATGTTATGATGATTGATTATTATTGCTGATATGATCCGTTGATGATGCAGGCCGACGATATCTTGCTGACCAGAGTCACATGTGAAGTAGAGGAGTCACGCACAACAACCGGAGACTTTGAGGTAGAGGTGTGGAAAACAGCCCTGCCACAGACTACTAGCACTCTCGTCGAGGCTCTAACTGTAGGTTAACAATTACCTCGTTTGAGAAGACCCACAATGTCATGAGGGCAGACTGCGACAGTTGCTCACGATGATTCTAAGGGGCGCACAATAAGGCAAGGGCCTTATTCCTTAGAGGCCCTTAGTCTCACATGATATCACCTGGCGGAGTATTGACTCAAGGGGTTTTTGATGTCTACCAAGTTAGTCAAGAGGCGAGTGGCACCCTTGGAGCACGTAGTGCATCCTGAAGGGAACGTTGCGTAAGGAAATTGGAAAGAGGAGAGTGGCACCCTTGGAGCACGTAGTGCGTCATGAAAGGAAAATGGAAAGAGGTGAGTGGCACCCTTGGAGCATGTAGTGCATCCTGAAGGGCACGTCGCACAAGGAAAACAAAAAAAAAAGGGGCGAGTGGCACCCTTGGAGCACCTAGTCCATCCTGAAGGGCACGTCGCGATTTCAATGGGTAAGTGAATAAACCTAGTCGGCCTTAAAATGAATGATGTGATAAGTAAGATTTAAAAACAATTTCCCTAATAAAAATTTCGCCCGGCCTAGGAAATTAAAATCTAGGTCTAAGTGATACTTGTGGTAAAAAAATAATATGATCATAATTAAACATGTGATGAGAAGGGGGTAATAAATTCAATTAATTTATTAAAATCAAATTATATTGAGGGATTAAAATTTTAAAAAGGTAATTGATTGTTTTTCTACATATGCTAATTAAAATTTATTAATTAAAAAGAAAAAGGGCTAAAAGGTGATTTTTCTACACTTTCTAATTTGAGTTTTAGTTAAGAAGGGAAAAGAGGGAAACTTAAAAAAAATAGGAAACTAAGGGGAAAAGGGGAAACATAATGAAAAAGGGAAGGGTAAGGAAAACGTTGACTGTCTGACATAGTAAGGAATCTTGCCTTAAGAACCTTCTAAATTTGAACTCAACTAGGAATTTAGTAAGGGCGTAAGTCATTTAAAATGTGTAAGGGAATATGGGGACACCAAGGAGCGATTTTGGGAATGATTTTAGGTGGGTGAGGGAAATAGGAGAAATTAAATAATTAATGAAATTAATTTCTGGTGCAACTAGAGGGATGGGTGAGATGTGTATGGGGGAGATTTTTCTGAATTAAATTAATGAAAAATAAATTAAATGGGAATTTGGGAAAGAAATCACATAGAAATTTTATAAAAAGGATGGAGGAGGAGGAGTATGGATCTCTTCTTTTATGCATAATGTTACGCTGCAGAATTTTTGTCTTGACTGACTTATCTTGTGGGAGTTGGGATACCCAGCTTGGGTAATGAGTGGTAGCTCGACCTTGTGAGGTGAGCTGGGTGCTAGCAGTTCTTGGTTTAGTGTGTGTGGCCCCTTTGCAGCTCGAGGGGCTCAGGGGGAAGAAGAGTACCCCTAGCGTTGGCTGGGAGGTACCGGTGAAGTAACATCAGTCGGGAAGCAGGAGATGGATGGAGCGCACGCGGGACAACGACTCGGAGTTGTCTCCTTGGGATATGGTACACATGTTTTTATATTGAATGGTATAATAATATTGTTCTTTCACTTCCATTACTGTACTTCTATTGGAAAAAAAAATGTGTTTTACTCAACGTTTTTAATTGAGAACTTAAATTCATCATAGCTTTAAGCTCGTTGCATTGAATTGATTTCCTTGGCAACTGATCCCTGATTGCTATGAATGTTCTATTTTGTTTTATTGATTATTATGAAGAGAATGAGCTTTATCTTTCATCGTCATCCCTAGATCATCAGTCCATGCCTGAGCAGTCCACCATGAGCCAAATCGACGATCGTCACTTTGGTGCATAGTGACCTATAGATTCTAATTACCTGATTTTCTGTGTGTGGATGATGAGCGAAGGATAGTTTGGCCCAACTGTCTACCCCTTCTTAGCTACGCATTGATTGTTCCTGGTTGAGTGATTGTCTTGTGCCTTATTGCGATTGAATACCTTTGTGTATTGTTCATCTTCATTCTCTGCGATTTTAATGAAAATGTTTCTTTTTATATTTGGACTGCGTTTTTTCATCTCCACTTGAAACTCACCATTCGATTTATATCTGGCCTACGTTTTTAATGTATGTTGTCTGTACTAGGTGTTTTTACTGTCTGAGATTTATTATATTTTTATGGAAAATTGACTTTGCATTTTAAATACAATTGGCCTACGAATTTTTCCTCTGCCATTTATTACATTGAAGGCGAATTTACTCTGTGTTTTTATACCTCTGGCCTGCGAATTTCTATGTGATTTATTACGTTTGATGGCTAGTTTTACTCTACGGTATTACTACATACGGTCTGTGTTTATATTCTTTTCTCTGCGTTTTACATTGAGTCTTTAATTGCCGTCATTTTTACCTTTTAATGACATTCAACGATATTTTTTAACCTGTGGCAATGATTTTTTATTCTCAGTTTAATAATGATTGGACAACAAACCCTTATAGAATATCTATACATATTGATCATATATTTACACAGTCAATCCATGACATTTCACACAGTCCAATCCATCATCCTTTACACAAGTAGTTCCATAGCTAAATCGTGATGATTTACACGCAAATTCCTGGGTGATTATCCAGCTTCCACCCATTGATTTTCATGGCTTTAACACAACAATCTTCCTGGCAAAGAATTCATTGATAGAAGATGTTATATCCCTCTTTAATGGATTCAAAGTAGTGATTTACATTTTCTTAAAATGACCTTATATCTTCCCGAGTTCTGGTTTTTGACATGTCTGCACTCAGATTAATGATAGGGCTATGAGTTTCTCTATTTCTGCAATTCTATACATGTGTCTATGTCTCTTTTTGTGAGATTCACAGTGAAATTGGTAATGCTTTATGCACAACGAATTGGTTGTATGCATTCTAGTTTAATTAGCGAATTAATGACAATGAAATAAATTTAGGAATGGCAGCAATTTCTGGTAGAACCATCCAAAGATAGCATCACCATAGATAGCGATTCTATCCCCTTAATTTATGCTTTGGTTGAAGAACAAATTTAAATTAGGAATGGAAGTGATTGTTCGCATAATTATCCAGAAATGGCGTTTTAATATTGTTGACAGCATTTGAATTATATTGATATCGTCTTAATTAGCATTTTCAATACATTTTAGACAACGGATCATTAATATATATCAATAGTATTAAGCCAACGATTTTATATTTATTATGAAGGCCATTGTAATAACAACAACATTCTGGACAACAAACTAATATTGTGGATAACAATTCTATTGATAGTGAGTCTATAGGCTGTCAATAAATTTTTAATAAACAGATGGTAGACAATGGTTACGATGACAACGACTTGAATGTTATGGACAACGATGTACACTACAAATGACAACAATTTCATTTACTAGTTTTTCTTTGTATAATCCAATGATAGACAACAAATCATTTAGAGGTAGCGATTTTGGTAGTGTTGGAAAACATGATTGGGTTTTATGATTTTCTTATAGCAATATTTTATGATTTTCTTA
>JASDQU010370392.1:100212-116525 GCA_032191745.1 Picea mariana
GAGGATGTCGCAGTGGAAGACGACGGGATGCTAGGGGAGGAGGTGAGATGCCCCCAGTAGCATCCATGCCTGAGGGGTCTAACCCTTAGGGAGACGAACAGGGTGTCGAGCAAGAACAAATAGTTGTGGGTGATGTGGGGCTGATGAGGTCCTTTTAGTGGATGTCAAAGGCACTAATTTTTCATTTGTATAGAGATGAGGATAGGGCACTGACACTTCTTGGGGGTCCACCACGCGTTCCAGTCGGTATTGGTAGCATTCACCGTGAACTGAAGAAGTTCAAATTTATCAAGTTCTTTGGTGCCTCAGACGGCGCAACCGCGAAGGCATGGATGGAGAATATGGTGATGTGCTTTGCACTTCATGACTATACCTCCAACATGAAGGCCTAGATGACATCCTTTCAACTGAAGGGAAGTTCTCTTCTATGGTGGAAGACACTCCTGCCACAATTGAACATGGTCGTCGAAGACGTCTCATGGGAAGTGTTCGAGAAACATTTACGAAAGAGGTACCTATCGGAGTAATTCATTGAGCGTCGACTCAACGAATTCAATGCCTTGCGACAGGGCGGTCGTACGTTGCCCAAGCACGAGGCCCATTTTATGGAGTTTCTTCGATATTCTCCACACCTGAATACCGAGAAACTTAACGTAAATAGGTTCTTGTTTGGCCTTAATGTCAGCATTCATGCAAAGGTTAGGATTTTGATGCCTCAAACCTTGCATGATGTCATTCAGAAGGCCCTCATAGCAGAGGAGGAGCTTATTGTAGATTTTAACCTTGTACAATATTCACTGCAAATAGATATTCAGTAAAAGAACAAAAAAGATATAATGACAAATACAAACATTACACATAGATTCTTTCTCCTGGAAACCCAAACCGAGAAAACCAACATATTATATATTCATTCATGTGTGATACATTATTTATAATACAATATACATATAGGAGCCAGCAGCATCCAAAACCCTAACCCAATGACCTGGATTCATCCACAACCCTAATTCCTTAATCAAAAATAGAAAACCATCGACAAAAACCATGTGCTGAAAAACCAGCTAAATATGTGACATGTTTCCTGTAACACGTTTTCCCCCTCAAACCCCCTGCACGCCTAGTGCATATTCTCAGACACTACTACTCATGCAAAGAATATAACAGATACCCAACACTTATCGGTGGGGGTCAGAGCAAGACTCTAGTGAGACCAACAGGGCAGTTTTCATCTGATGTGCAACAACATCAGACACCAGCTAGACATACACTAAGATATCGTGGCTTCCATAGAGGATCCACTTTCACAACACCTCAATGATCAGTGCCTCAGCAGTGGAATCCTTACTGAGGACCACAACACTAGCAACGACGTTGACTGCAACAGCAAGAGTTTAGGCATGTTCAGCAGAACAAACCAAGATTCCAGTTCGGTGGGCTGTTAGCTTCTACTTCGAGTACCAGGATTATTGGACCGAATAATTGGTGTTGGACATTTGGGGAGCCACATTACCAGCGCAACTACCTAGTGGAGAGGACTAGAGCATCTGGATCAGTTGGACCCACTATCGTGGGAGATTTGGGCAAGGCCCATCGGATTCATGCAGTGAGACGTCAGGTACCATCGCTGACCAGATCCTTAGTATTTTGATGTATCCAAATGCTACAGAGAATGTCATTTCCCGTGCAGCGCTAAAAATAATTAAGGTAAAGGCAGTCGAACAGGATGAGTTTAGATTTATAGAGATGGCTTCGTGAGTCAAACATAAGGTTTGAGGGAAGGTTACGGCCTGTAGCCTTAACTTAAGAAAGTTTGTCATCAGGGCCAACCTGTACGTCACGATCATAGGATCTTATGACGTCGTGATCGGTATGGGCTGGTTGGAATCGCATGAGGTGATACTCAACTGTAAGACAAAAATTTTGAGCTTGGTTGATGATGAGGGACAGATACGTGTGATTGTAGGTCGGAACTAGGGAGATTCCCTAAGGTTCATCTCTTCCTTGCAGCTATGGAAGAGCATGCACAAGGGATGTAAGCTTCATGCGATCCTTGCGTTAAACGAGAAGGGAGTAGCGGAAGGTCAAAAACACCTTACAGTGGTGAGAGAGTTTGTGAATGTCTTTCCGAAGGATTTACCTAGGATTCCCCCAGAGAGGGAGTTGGAATTTACCATAGACCTAAAATTGGGGACTGAAACTATAGCGAGAACGCCTTATTGGATGTTGACCCTGTAGTTACAGGAGTTGAGAATGCAACTGAAGGATTTGCTGGACCTGGGACTTATACATCCAAGTGTGTCACTATGGGGTGCACTTGTTATCTTCATACAGAAGAAGGATGGGTCGTGGAGACTCTGTATTGACTATCGTCAATTGAACAAGGCAATGATCAAGAATCAATACTCTTTACCAAGGATTGATGATCTGTTCGATCAGATGAAAGGCGCGACTGTGATTTCAAAAATCGAATTGCGATCAAGGTATCACTAGTTACAGATCAAAGAGGATGATGTCCCTAGGACCACCTTTAAAACAAAGTTTGGACATTACGAGTTTATTTTTTTACTGTTTGGACTGACAAACGCCCCAAGGGTATTTATGAGTTTGATGAACGGGGTGTTCTGCAACTACTTGGACAAGTTCGTCCAAGTATTCATTGACGATATTTTGATTTACTCCCGAAAGATGGAGGAGCATGACGATCACTTTCACTTGGTACTACAGTGTCTGCGAGAGAACAAATTGTATGGGAAATTGTCTAAATGCTTGTTTTATCAATCAAAGATTCACTACTTAGGGCATGTCATCTCCGGCGAAGGTATCTTTGTGGATCTAGCAAAGGTCAAGGCTATTATGGAATGGCCTGCGCCGAAAAATGTCCTGGAAGTGTGTAGCTTCATGGGTTTAGTTGGATATTATCGATGATTCATCAAGGGTTTTTTGAAGATAGCAAATCTGATCATAGAATTGCAGAAGAAGATAAAGAAGTTTGTTTGGACCGAGAAATGCACAGAGGAATTTTGGAGGCTCAAGGAGCTGTTGACAACGAAACTGATACTAAAGGTCCCTAACATGGACGTAGACTTCTAAGTATGCACTGACACATCCAAGGAAGTCTTATGCAGAGTCTTGATGCAAGACGGTCGAGTGATTGCTTACATCTCGAGGAAGTTGAGAAGGCATGAGGAGAACTATGCGATGCACGATTTGGAGTTGTTAGCCATTGTTTATACCTTGAGAGTTTGGAGACACTATCTTATTGGACGAAAATTTGAACTAAAAACGAAGCACTGTGGACTACATCACATCTTTATGCAAAGCAACTTGAACGTGCGACAACAATGTTGGTTGGATTTTCTTAGCGAGCACGATTTCGAGATTACTTACATAAAAGGAATAGTGAACCGAGTGAAAATATTCTAGTGTTGCCTCGCTAAGAACAGTGAACCGAGTGATTTTCTTAGTCAACACGATTTCAGTGTTTCCTCTTCAGACGAATCTACATGAAAATATTCTAACCTTACAATGCAACGATGACTGGTACAAAGTGGTAAAGTATTTTATCGGACAAAACACAATGATGGTACCAAGATTTGAAGGATTTACGTGAGACGACGACGGATTATTGAGATTTAAAATTTGAATTTACGTATCACCCAACGATGAGTTAAGGATATTGATCCTAAATGAGGCTCACGGAGCAGTATACATGGCTCATCCTGGAGTCACGAAGATGAGGGCAGACCTTAAACCCTTATTCTTCTGGAAAGGAATGAAGGCAGGACATAGTCAACTACGTGGCAAGATGACTAGAATGTCAATAGGTGAAGGATGCACATAGACACCCGACATGATTATTACAACCACACACTATTTCAGAATCAAAATGGGAGGTCATTTCGATGGATTTCATTGTTGGATTTCCACTGATGGCAAGGAGACACGACTCGATTTTTTGTGGTAGTCGACACTCTAACAAAGAGTGCTCATTTTATTCCTGTGTGTACAATGTATCAGGAACCTCACATAGATAGAGTTTTCATCAGTGATATTATGAGGATGCATGGTGTGCCTAAGAGGATTATATACGATTGAGGATCGGTGTTTACTGGATGATTTTGGACTAGTTTCCAAGAGGCCTTGGGAACCCAACTTAACTTTAGTACCGTGTATCACCCGTAGACAGACAAGCAGACAGAACGAACAAACCAAACCTTGGAGGATATCTTGTGCATGTACCTGATGGACCAACATAAGCGTTGGGAACAATTCTTGCCACTGGTAGAATTCGAATATAACAAGAATTAACAAATCACCATTAAGATGGCGCCCTTCGAGTTTCTTTACGGAAAACCATGTCAGATGCCTTTGATTTCGTATCATCTTGAGGATAAGGTCCTGCTAGGACCAGAAGTGATCCAAGAAATGGAGGATCAAATGAAAACAATAAGACAAAGGATCAAGGAAGAACATGATCGACAGAAGAGTTATGCCAATGCGCATCGTGTCAACCATAGTTACGAAGTTGGCAATCGAGTCTTCTTGTGAGTGAAACTGCATAAGAGTTCGATCAAATTTGGAAAGGGTGATAAACTCTCTCCTAGGTTCATGGGACCTTTTGAGATTGTGGAAATCAATGGCACGTGGCCTATCGACTAGCCTTGCCTAATTATTTGAAGCGTATGCATGATGTTTTTCAGGTATCTGTTTTGAGACATTATATTAGTGATCCTACACATGTTATTGCCATGAGTTCCTTACAGGTATTTGATGAGGGTACGCTCACGATGGAGCCAATATGCATCTTAGACCATCTCATTTGACAGCTACAACATCAAACAATAGATCAAGTCAAGGTCCAGTGGGACAACTATAGTCCGCACTCAACGACCTGGGAGGATGCATATGATATGAGTCAACAGTTTCCATTTTTGTTTGATAGATAGACTTATGATATTGTGATACACTTTATCTCGGCACTTATATACAGTGAAACTTTGGGATGAAGTTTAGACCAAGAGGGGGTGTATGTAACATCCCTCTCTTGTGCACATTAAGCAAACTTATTATTTGAGGACACTTGCTTGCAAGTGATCTGGATTATTATACTATTGGTCGTTTGATTATGATCATGAGATATTATGGATATTATGATATGTTATTTTGGTTTTCTTTACATAGACATGTGTTATTGACTGGGTTCTCCTAAGTGTGTAGGACTTTGGACATTGAGGATGCAGAGGCATCAATGAAACCCCTTGGACTCTAGATCGAGTCAGGGAGTGGACTATTGGGGTTTGATTGTTGTTGATATGACATATATCCATATGATTAGATGTTATGATGATTTATTATTATTGCTGACATGATTCGTTGATGATGCAGGCTGATGATAGTTTGCCGACCAGACTCACATGTGGAATAGAGGGGTCATGCACGACAACCATAGACTTTGAGGGAGAGGTGTGGGAGAAGCCCTGCCACATCCTACTAGCACTCCTGTCGTGGCTCAAACTATAGGTTAACGATTACCTAGTTCGAGAAGACCCACGATGCCATGAAAGAAGACTGTGACTATCACTCGCGATGATTCTAAGGGGTGTGCAATAAGGCAGGGGACTTATTCCTTAGAGGCCCTTAGTCTCCTACAAGATCACCTGGCGGAGTATTGACTCCAGGGGTTTTTTATGTCTACCAAGTAGTCAAGAGGTGAGTGGCACCCTTGGATCACGTAATGTGTCTTGAGAAGAACGTTGCGCAAAGAAAATGGAAAGAGGTGAGTGGCACCCTTGGAGCATGTAGTGTGTCCTAAAGGGCACATCGTGCAAGGAAAACAAAAAGAGGCGAGTGGCACCCTTGGAGCACCTAGTGAGTCCTAAAGGGCACGTCATGATTTTACAGGTAAGTGAATAAACCTAAACGACCTTAAAATGAATGATGTGGCAAGTAAGATTTAAAAACATTTTTCCCTCATAAAAATTTCACCCAACCTAGTGAAATTACAACCTAGGTCTATTTAGAACATGTGGTCAAAATAATAATAATAATAAATGAACATGTAACAAGAAGGGGGGTAAGAAATTCAAATTTATTTATTAAAGTCAAGATTATAATGGAAGATTAAAATTTTAAAAAAGGGCGGGAATGGTCGTTTTTATCTATTTTTGATAATTTAATTTTAGTAAAAAAAAAGAAAAAAAAAGAAAAGAGGGTAAATGGTTGTTTCATCTACACTAAGAGGGGGCTCAGGGGGAATAAAAGTGCCCTTGGCATTGGCTAGGAGGTACCGGTGAGGTCACATTGGTCGGCAAGCAGGAGCCGGAAGGGGCGCATGCGGGACAATGAATTGGAGCTTTCGCATTGGTTACGGTACACATGCGTATATTTTTCAATGGTAGTTTAATATTGTTCCTACGCTTTCATTACTGTACTTCTATTGTGTAAAGATTATGTTTTACTCAACGTTTTATAATCAATGAACTTAAAGTCATCTGAGCCTCACGCTCACTACATTTTGAATTGATTCCCTTGGCGAACCCAAACCCTAATTCCTATGACTTTTCTATATTTGTTTTATTGATTATTACGAAGAAATTTGTGTTTTTCCCTTATCTATTTAGTCATTATTTTGTGCCTTAGCAATTAGCCAGGAGCCAAATAGACAGTCATCACTCCAGTTTTTAAGTACCTATAGATTCAAATGCCCTTCTTTCCTATGCATGGATGATGAGTGAAGGATAAATTTTTCACCCAATTATCTATCCCTAACTTATCTCTTCGTTTTTATCTTGTGATTAATCCCTGATCCTTGTGCCTTCTTGCGATTGAGTATCTCTGCATTTTTATTGTTAAAAATATGCATTATGAATGATAAACCTCTATGTTGAATGACAATCCTTGTGTTCTAGATTGATAAATCTCCACCTATGTTCTTAATTGAGAAATCTCCACCTGCGTTTTCGAATAATTTATCTCTGTGATTTCGCTAGACCGAGATCCCCTTTCGTAGAGTTTTTTTTTTCACTTTTACATGTAATTTATATCTGCAATTTCGCTAGACAAAGATCCCAATTAGTAGAGTTTTTTATTTCACTTTTAAATCTATTCTATATCTGCAATTTCGCTAGACAGAGATCCCCTTTCGAAGAGTTTTAAATTCACTTTTAAAATGAAAAATTACTCTACGACTTTGCTTGGAAGCGACCCATTTTTCTTAGCGTTTGAATACACCTTTAAAAATTTATTATACACCACATTCACGATATGAATCTCATGGCCCAACACGCAACACTCACACCACTAATTCATGGAGATTTGCACGGCTTCCAAACTACGATTTTTGTGGCCCAATGCACAACACTCACACCACTAATTTGTGGCTCTCTACACAACTTCCATACTTCAAATTTTGTGGACCATTACACCGCCTTCAAACCACTACTTCGTGGCACCTTGAACAACTTCCAAATGGTGATTTTTGTGGCCTTTACCACAACTATTTTTCCTGGCAACGATATAATTGATGAATGATTACCGTGAAATTTTATTGCAGCAATGTTGTTATGGAGATTTTTATTACAGTGATAAATTTACTACAGAGAAATTAATATGGCTATTGATCACAGTGATATTTTTATTACAACAATGTTTTTATGGAAATTTAACACAGTGATAATGTTATTCCAATGATGTTAATATATCATATCAATGTCAATGAATTTATAATGGCAATATCATACTTTTATAGACCACTCGTCATATGTTTAAAAGAAAACAATTATATTTAAAAGACAGTGAATGCTTCATCCTGCTTCATGACTGCATGTGCCTGATAGACAACATGTGTATGACTGCATTTTTATCTAATGCATGATAGTCAGCGAACACTTTATTATATAGACAACTATTTTTACTATAGATGACATCGATTTAATTGCACTATTGTTGTGTATGATAGTCAATTCACAAAGCGATTATATTATAACGATTTTCATTTATGATAGAAATTTACTTAGCAAATTCATACAACAAATAGTCAATAGACAGTGAATTAATACAGTAAACATCATGACAACGATTTATAGTTTAAATTCTTGCTAATTTTTTTTTATAATTGTTAATCATGGTAAAAAAAATAAACAATGATACATTTGATTGTTTAAATTGATATATTGTTCAAGCACAACAATTTTATTAATGCTTAGTGCAACAATTATACTATTAATAACGCAACGATTTTATTAATAAATAGCAAAACGATTATTAATAGATAGTACAATTATTTTATTAATGGACACCGACCTCTTGATTGTTGATAACGATTTTATGAGATATTATAGCTAATGTGCGACAGAGATATATAATGTATAATGTGTGGCAGAGAGTTAATATATAAAGGGTGAGATATAATATATAATTACCTTAACTAACGTGTCCATATAGGTACATTAACTATCATATCCCTTAAGTGAAATGAGCTTGAGGAAAATAAAGGTAGATTGTTATACAAAGAAAATATTAATATTTATTAATAATAAATGACATAAAAGTTTTAAAATTTGTTTGATTTTTATCAAAAATAATAGGATTATCATTTGTTAGACAAGATATAAATGTTGAGATAATAGGATTTGTTAGATATAACAGTTCACACTTATGATAACATCTATAATAATTCACTCCTTCGCACTTAGACATTATTCTTACCAATAATGTTTTTGGTTGTTGGCAAAGTCATTTAATAGCTTGCGCAATTTAATCGAGTGATTTCATCATGTGTCTTGTCGACTTGTTGCTTGTGTGCATGGGTATAGTCTTCTTGTCAGTTATTTTGGTCTCTTAGCGCATTGGATTTTTCTTGGGTTATTGGTTCAGATAGGTTATGTTGCGTTAGGGTTACTGTCATGCATATTGCCTTGTGAAAACATGACTCTTGATGAGGGGATCATTGCGTTCCCTAACGGATAGATGCGAATGATAACCTGGGGGAGTCTTGTGCTTCCTAATGTGGGTGTTTTGTTCATTGTAATTGATGATTGGTACTTGGTTTGTAACGCCTGAAACGTGTTTGGGTTTGCGCATCGTAAAGGTTTCTAGATACTGGTCGTTGAAGTCGTTGTGTTGGGTTGGTTGATGTCGTCCTTCAGCCAGTAGGTGTTGTATTGCTTGTGTCGGGCGGGTATTCATTTTTATCTGTTTATTAATTATCACATGTTTTGTCCAATGATTTTCTAGTGTTTGATTCGTTGTTTACTATTGCCTAATCTGTGTGCGTTGTGTTCGTTGTCAAGTTGCGTTGTTTAATTGTTGTCGTTGTTGTCATCATGATTTAAAAAAAAAAAAAAAAAATTTATGTCGCATGTATTCGTAACGATGGGGTCATTACATTTTCATATTAAAAAAGAAAACCATAGCTAAATAAATAATGTGAAAACTTATTAAACATCATGAGTTTCATATTGATTTTTTTCAACTATGATAATAAGTTTTATATTGTAAGATGATTTGAATATTAAAAGAAAATTAATGACATGTAAATAACTTCACTCTTTTTTACACTAAATTAAAGAGAGCCTAAATATTGTGAAAGCTTAATATATAACATTTGAGTTTTATATTTTAAAATGACCTATTCAATAAATAGTTCTTACGGGCATGTACATGGACAGGGCCGAATTAACTAAATAACTCAGCTCATTTTCATATTAAAAAAGAAAACTATAGCTAAATAAATAATGTGAAAACTTATTAAATGTCATGAGTTTTATATTGATTTTTTTTAACCACCATAATAAGTTTTATATTGTAAAATGATTTGAATATTAAATGAAAAATAATGTCAGGTAAATAACTTCACTCTTTTTATACTAAATTAAAGAGAATGACGCTTAAATAATGTGAAAACATAATATACAACATGAGTTTTATATTTTAAAATGATCTAAATAATGAATAGTACTTACAGGCATGTCATGGTACATCGATAGGGGCAATTCGGCCATGTCCATGTACATGGACATGACCAATTCGACCCTATCCATGTACAGGGACAGACCTGAACATGGACATGGCCAAATTCGGGCCTTTCCATGTACAGGGACATGCCTGAATTCGGCCATGTCCATGTATTCGGGCATGTCCCTGTACATGGACATCGTCGAATTCGGGCATGTCCCTGTACATGGACATCGTCGAATTTGGGCATGTCCCTGTACATGGACACATCCAGATTTGAGCTTGTCCATGTATTTGGACTTGTCCCTATACATGGATAGGGCCGAATTTGGTCATGTCCCTGTACAGACTCATGCCCAAATTCGACCATGACCATGTACAGGGACAAGACAAAATTCGACCCTGACCACCTCCTAAAACATGACAAATCTAAATAAATGAAATTTAAATTAATTTAAGTAAAGTGTTTAGAATTAACTTGAACCTGAAGAAACAACAACAAGAAACATCAAGCAACAACAACAACCAACAACAACCAACGCCAACAACAACCATTGCCGGCAGAAACCAACAAAAACCACCAACCAACAACAACCAACGCCAACAACAACCACTTCCAGCAGCGACCAACAACAACCAACATACTCTCAGTAGTTCGAAAAGTGTCAAATGACCGATGTGCGGGCAATATATATAAAAAAAATCGGTCGAAATTTGTTTTTGACGAAAACCGTTTTTGGTTGAAAGAATCTTTCGACCGAAACAATGTTACCGGATGAAAAAATTCGTCCGACTTCTTTTGACCAAAACATCTTTCAGCCGAAAATATGTTATTGGATGAAAAAAATCCATATGGATAATATGGTACACAACAGTCGATGTCATTGTCATGGTGCAGTTTGATTTGACATCTAAAGGTTTGACCGAAAAAAATTTCGGCCGAAAAAAGGTCACTAGGAATTTTGGAGACCCGATTATCACAAAAGTGTTACCCACGTTCATGATTTTACCCTATTCCCAATAGTAAAAAAGTATGGAAGAAAAAGAAAATGGAGTGAAATTTAGCCCTATATGCGAGAAACCAAGGATGTTAGTGATATATATAGAATGGATGTTTCAAACACATGACTGGAGACCAAAGAAAAATTCTCAAGTTAAACAAGAAAGGAAAAGGAAAAGTAACCTTTGGGGATAACATGTCAGCCAAAATATTGGAAAAAGGCACTGTCAGTTTAGAAAATAACAAAACCAAAGCAAAGGATATTCCCAAGTGGAAGGTATTGATTTTGAATAGACTTTTTCTCCAATAGCAATACTTGAGGCCATCAGAATGTTCCTATCATTTGCAAGCTTAGAAAATTTCAAAATATATCAGATGGATGTCAAGTCAACATTCCTTAATGGAACACTAGAAGAAGAAGTCTATGTTGAGCAACCAGAAGGATTCATGTTAACAAAAAATCAGGACTATATGTGCAAGATAAAAAAAGGCCATGTATGGTCTTAAACAAGCCCCCAGAGCATGGTTCTCAAGGCTTGATCAGTACCTTCAAAAACACAGATATAAGAGAGGGAGTACTGAAAACAACTTATACATCAAAATTGAGGATCAAAAAATAATTATTGTGGTGGTATATGTAGATGACATCATATTTGGAAGTAATCTTACTATACTAAGCATAAAGTTTGCAACCAAAATGCAAGAAGAATTTGAAATGTCTATGTTGGAAGACCTATCCTTCTTCTTAGGTTTACAAGTAACTCAAATAGAAAAAGGAATATTTGTTTCCCAAGCCAAATATATCATGGAAATGCTAAAGAGATTCCAAATGGAAGACAGTAAACCTATGAGTACTCCCATGGTCATTGGATGTAAACTAAGCCTAGAAGATTAAATACCATTTCCTAAGACCAAAAAACCAAACACATTCAAATTAAATACCATTTCATAAGAGATCGGGTTACGCAAAAGGTGGTTAAAATAATGTATGTGGACACCAAAGAAAAAATTGTAGACATATTCACAAAACCTTTGCCCAGAAGTACTTTTGAAAATCTTCGACATAAATTGGGAGTAATTGACATACCTCGTTAAAACCATAAAAATTGTATCAAAACAAAAGGGGCATATGGTCAGGGGGAACATAGCCACAGAGGGAGAGAAGAAATATCCCCTCTGTCATTGTTGTCAAAGGGGGAGGAAATTGATAAGCAACAGAAATAAAAACATTTCAAAGAAAAAGTTGTCATCAATGCAAAATGGGGAGAATGTTGGACACAGTGGTATGATATTGTCATTGATGTCAACAGAGTGTAGAAGAATCCAATATAAACCCAAATCTTAGAAGGAAGAACATTAATCTAAGCTCAAAAGAAATAACGCACATGAGTCGTTCATTCTTATTTTAGGACAATCCAGGATCATTAGATCAAGGTGAAGCCAGAGGTTGGGAAGGATTAAATCTCAACCTTTAGATCTGAAGTAGGAGATTTGAATGATCTCTCCAATTGCTATATCAAGGAGGGACTTCAGATGAATTCTCGACCATCCAATTGAGTTTAGTGGAGGGACAGTGTAAGCCACAATATCCTGAAGTCTCGGATTAAAAGAACTCATGTAGATCGTTGATCTAAGATCTACTAGGGAGAAACAAGAGCCATTGGATCAGGTGGTCAACTCTGACACTGACCACTCTAGTGAAAAGGAGTCTAAAACAGATAATTTTACCTGAAGGTCGAAACCTCAAAGTCAGGAACTTCTGTCAACCGTTGATCTGGAGTGAAAATATTGGAACCGTCAGATCACACTAAACGAAAGAAGATGGTCAACTCCAGTGCTGACCAATCCAATGAAAATGAGTCTAGAACAAGTAATTTTACTCAAAGGCCGAATCCCCGAAGTCATGAAATCCGGTCAACTTTGACGCTGACCACTCAGGCAAAAAGGAGTCTAAAATAGATAAGTTTACCCGAAGGCCAAAGCCCTGAAGTGACGAATGCTCGTTGACCATTGGATCATAGTAAGAATAGGAAATATCGTCAACCGTTAATATATTCAAAGCACGCTAAGGAAGAAGGTTGTCAACTCTGTCCTTGTCCTGCTCTGGTGAAAAACAACTCAGATAAACCAAGAACTCCCAAACCTCAGAGTTCTGTAATAAACAAATGTCATAGGATCAAGACAGTTGAAAATCTATGGTGGTAGATCTATTTGACACTTCTAAAATAATCGAAGGATGGTACACAAGTGCCAAAACTCTTGAAGCCACGAAGTAATACATGTGGAAAAAGACAAATATGACACATGGCCCAATTGAATGGTGATAAGTGTCAAGGTCAATGTGGCAAATAAGGACTGTAAAATTCACAAATCAGGGTTGCATGTGGCAGCCACTCAGCTAGTTCCATGCAATAGTGACGTCAACAAGCTACGCTACTACGGGAGTACATCCTTCGGGGATATCCAACTTCTCCTACTAGCGAAAATACCCGAAGCACCGAAGGTCGAAGTCATGAATAGCCGAATACTCAGAGAGTGGGAGCTCCTTTGTGCCTAAGTCTACAGTCCCATCTCCTAGACATATGAAGGTTATCAAGAAGGGATAGTTGATACACCCTTGGATGTAATTTTCTCCGTAAGATTTGGAAGACTGCAAAGGCCTGAGTCCCAAAACGTTGAAGTCCTGAAATGAATAAGAATCGTTCATCTCAAACATGAAAATAAAAAGTGACCATTAATATTGATAAGTGATTAAGCACTCGTTTGTCTTAGCTCTTAGTCACTGCGTATGGTCATATGGAATAGAGGTCCTGAGAGTGTGTCTGTGCAAATTTTAACATATAGAAGAAGATTTTTTTCCTTTTTCAAGAAGGAACTTTGAACCAAATAGGATCTAGATTATGTCCTGATTGATATTAAGTGATCAAATGCATCCAATGCATTGGAAGGCTAATCAGAAATCTCAAATATAATCTTTTGGAGAACTGAGGATGCAACAAAAGCTTAAGAATAAAATAAAAAGACATAGGATCGAATTAAAATAAATCGATCCATACTTGTGATTGATCTATGAAAATCCCTCTTACTAAATTGAAAAGCTTTCACGTTAATATGTGAATAATAATAGAGGGAGATATTAATTCTAAATTAGAAGACAAACGCTATTATTGTTAAGTTAAATGAATAGGTGAAATGAAACAAACATAGGGACACAATGCTTCAACGCTCACACCAGTTGGAAGATAATATAAACAAGAAAAAACGGTGAAGAAGAAGTGTCTCTACAGTCCAGATAAGAATACCAAAAGCAAAAGCAGAGTCCCTGTTGATTAAGGTTGGTTGTCATTGATGTCAACCCTTGAAGAAAGCCCCACAGCACAAAGATTTGGGTAATCGACCCAATATTATTTGATGTAAAGATGACTCATTATTTTCTTGTCATTGTTGATAAGAAGTAAAGATGGATGAACTCCAAAGTGGTCCCCTTATGGTGAAAGCCCTCACGGGAAGACGCTTTCCGAAGTAAGAGAACCCATGCGTAATTGTGTAATAATGAGATGAATGACAATAAATTTGTCACGTAAACTATCCTAGACGGATATTTATTTTCATTCTATTTCCGGTGGTATGTGGAATGTCACATAACTCCTCACGGTTAGAGAGTTATGGCCATGAGAAGTTGGAGACTCCAGGTTTGGGTAATGGACCCAAGTTTGTTTGATGGATAATCATATGAGTTATGATATATTTTCAGACAATACTATTCTATATGGATAGTACATGTCATCCCATTTATGTTGGTATGTGGAACGTCACATAACTCCTCACAGTTTGAGAGTTATGGCCTTACGAAGTTGGAGGACCCTCATATGTCATCTAGAAGCTCCAAAAGGTCAAAGTAGTCAAAGTGGTTTAAGAGATTTTAAAAGGTAAATAATAAAGTGAAGTAATGAGTGTATTATAATTCAAAGTGAATACAAATAAATTATTTCAATAATAAATTTAATGGAGAAATTAGAAGTGGGTTAACCCTAAAATAAGGAAAGTGGATCCAAGTGACCTAGAAGATGTTTTTAAGGAAGCTACTTGGAGAGTATAAATAAGAGGCAAGACTCTCTCATTTTAATAACACTTGAGAATATTGAAAATATATAGGTGTTTGAGGTAACCAAGGATATCTAAGCCGAAATTCTGAGGGAAGTTGAAGAAAAGAAGGCCAAAATGCAAGGAAGGACAAATTATTTTGATGGTGCTTTCTAAGGTATGTTATTTACAGGTCATCTCACCATTTTTGTTATAATTTTTTTTCTATAATGATTCAGACCGTGAAATTTCTATACCATTACAAAAACATATCGAAGTATCTGTGGTACAAAATTCATCTTGTGAGTAATTGTATTTTTGGAGTTACACTCCGTGGAAAATAGGGTTTGTGGCTAGTCCCGAAACTAGTCAAAACCAGGTGTTTCGGGTAAAAATGTCATAACTTCTTCATAACAAATCAAAATTTAGTGAAACCAAATGTTTTGGTTAGGGTATAGTCTTTAGTATTTTTTTTAATAGTTTCAAATCAGTTCAACAAATATTCCCTACGGGGCACGCTCTACAAGGTCGCTCTCTAGAATAAGCTAGAATTCAAAAAGGTATGTAATTTTTGCTATAACGCCTTTTCTGAGAGGTTCCAAGTAGTGAAACCTGGAGGAATTGCATAAAACACACTGAATAACATTATGTATCAGTTTCAGATATTTATACATTACAGGTACAAAGGTATGATTACTTCAAGTTAGGGTTGTTGACTAATCCAAAACTAGGCATGTGAGACTAAAGAAAATTTTGATGAAAATGCTAGTCTCCTATTGTTGAAGTTAAGGAAGGTTTGCAGGAATGTGATCATATACACCAGTTCTATTACAAATCTACAAATTAGATTTGAATGATGAAATTGATGAGGGATTTTGGTTGAGGTACATGTTGAGTACATGGTTGAGACAAGTAGTTGATGAGTTGGCACATACATGAAGTGTATAGTTGATTATGTTGGTACATATTGATAAGTCATAGTTGATGATTAGTTGACACATGATTGGTACATACTTGGTACATGTTTGGATGCATTTGTTTATGGTACAGGTTGATTACAGGTTATTTGGTATAGGTTGGTGCATGGTTGATGCACTTGTTTATGGTACAAGTTGATGCATGGTTCAGATTTATTGGTACAGGTTTACAATGGTATATCTCACAGTGATAGGTTGACAGTGGATCCATCATTCTACTTCTACTTCAGGGTGGTTGGATGGGGCAAGGACAGGTGGCTGTATCCACCTTCCGATTGTAGCCGAAGAACATAGGG
>JASDQU010370392.1:116625-128290 GCA_032191745.1 Picea mariana
TTTTTTCCAATGGGATTTCTTCTAGTTGGAAACTCCACTAGATCCCAAGCCTCATTCTTATCCAAATATGCCATTTCTTCTTCTATGGCCCTTTTCCAGAGATTTCCATCCTCTAAATCCACTGCCTCCCTGACAGTTCTAGGATCATCATCAGTAATAGACAAAGCAAAATTTGAACGGAAATTAGATGGACTATACCTTTTCGGTAGCATTCTTTCCCGAACTGATCTCCTCAATACTGGAGTATGAGGATCTTCTTCTTCTAATTCATGTTCTTCTGTAGAGTCCGATTCATCATCCTTTAAATCAAACTCTATCTTCTCTAGTTCTTCCTTACTTGGTAGGAATTATTATTTAACAACATCCTTCATTTCTCTAAATACCACATCTCGGCTATACACTACCTTCTTAGTTTCTGGGTTCCAAAGCTTATAACCTTTGAGACCATCTTTATATCCAATAAAGATACATTTTTCAGCCTTCTTATCCAGCTTACTCCTATTTCCCTTTGGAATAGAATACCTTAAGATGTGTGAGAGAAGGTTCCTTACCAGTCCATACCTCTTGTGGAGTCATGTCATCCAACACTGATGAGGGTGATCTATTGACCAAATAACATGCATTACCCACTGCCTCTGCCTAGAATTCTTTCCCTAACTTGGCACCACTGAGCATGCACCTTGATCTTTCCATCAGCATCCTATTCATCCTTTCTGTAACTCCATTATGCTAAGGTGTATATGGAGTAGTCTTCTGCCTTGCTATACCACATTTCTTACATAATTCTTCAAATTCATTCCCGCAGAACTCTCCGCCATTATCTGTCCTCAACACCTTAATTCTTTTCTCTGTTTGATTCTCAATCAGAGCCTTAAACTCTTTAAACCTTTCAAAGACTTCATATTTCTTCCTAAGAAAATATATCCAAGTTTTCCTCGAGAAGTCATCTATAAATGAGACATAGTACATAGATTTTCCCAATGATAAGACCGACACAGGTCCAAAAACATCATTGTGAACTAGCTGTAAAATTCCTTTTGCCCTCGTTGCACCATAAGGGAATCTTACCTGTTTCTTCTTTCCATATAGACAATGTTCATAGAAATCAAAATCCAGAGAGCAATTAGACATACCTTCAACCATACCTTTACCGTGTAGTAGTCGAAGACCCTTCTCTCCGATATGCCCCAGTGTTTGATGCCACAACATAAATTTTTCTCCAGAGACTGTAGGAGTTCTTTCTTCTTCAAATCCAATATCAGGAACAATGGAGCTATTATACCCATCACTAATAGTGCTTCCTAGTATCTTATATAAAGTTCCAAACCGAACTCCCTTCATCAACACCATTTCTCCTCGAACCATCCTGCAAGTTCCCTTTTCAAATATTGTTTTTACCCTTGCATCTTCCATTTTTCTTACAGAAATCAAATTTCTAGCCATACCTGGGATGTGTAGAACACCAGGTAGTGTTCTAATCCTTCCATCTATGAGCCTCAACTTGACCCTTCCTCTTCCTATGATTCTGGTTGTCGAATCATTACCTAAGAAAACATTACCTCCGTCATACTTTTCATATTCGCAAAACCACTCCTTGTGGGGAGTCATATGAAAGGATGCATCAGAGTCAACCAACCATGCCTCATGATCTGCATGTGTTCTTAAAGAGGCCAAGTACACATCCCCTCCTTCTTCCTTAGAGGTATTTTGTTCCGTAGAAGAATATTCTTCAGATCCCTTCTTTTTCTCAACTTTGGATCTACACTGCTTCTTGTAGTGCCCTTCTTTTCCACATCTCCAACATACCCTTACAAACTTTCTGGGAGATTTAGATCTCCCACTTGAGAAATTAGATCTATTTATTTCCTGGGAACGTCCTCTTTCAAATAATGTGTCTGTGCTATGTCCTTCCATATTCTTCTGTCTCATCTCCTCCGACAACAAGGATGAGACCACTTATTCAAACTTCAAGGAAGTTGTATTACTACCTATGGCCACAACCAGACTATCCCACGAGTCTGGTAAATAATACAACAAACTGATACATTTATCTTCATCTGAATATCAACACATACTAACTGACTTACCACAGTATTGAAGGCATTCAAATGCTCTATCACCAAGGCTCCATCTGATCCAAGTGGATATTGGTGTCCACCCGCCTATTCCACTTGGACCCACACCATTGTTTCTTTCAGTTTTTTAGTTTACTTAATTGTAGCACAATTTACTATTTTTAGCAGTTCTTCGGGTCCTAAACTTCTGTAGCTATTTTGAAGCCCTAAATGACGTTTTTTGGGCATGAATGATTTAGTGAATATGAGTCCAATATGGACTCGGTATTTGCTGTCAGCAATGTAGTCCTTGTATAGATATTTCTAACGATGTATCATGTGTGTCAAACGGAGATAGTATGCCAAAGTTACGACCCCTGGAAATTGATGTACCAATTTACCTCAACAGGGCCCATATTCTGGCGTTTCATCTCCTAGGGTTAATTTTTTGGATGTTTAGGGTTTTTCATTGTTTCTCAGTAATATATAGGCCTTCGAGCCTCATTGTAACAGGTAGTTCAGAGGCCAGTAGCTGCCACATCTCTTCTCAGAGATAAAGCTACCAGCGCCCTAGCTAGTTTATTTCCATTCTGTCTGTAAGCATTTTTCAGTCATTTGTTATTAATTAAATGAAGTCTTATTTCCGTTGCATCTCTGTGTTTATGTGTATTTATGTATTTCATTGTGTTCCTACATAAATCCGGATCAGTGGTATTCCTTAGGTTATAAAACATGTTTCTCAGGAATATTTTATTTACCATGGACTTAGACTGATACAATTTCCCCAACTTTTCCCATAAATCCTTGGATGTAGCTTCCTCTGACACATTCAGTAATATTGAATCAAAGAGACACAGTTAGATTGTTCTCTTTGCCTTCCGATCCAAATTTTTCCAGTCATCTGGAGAAGTTCCTGTAGGTGCAGTACCTGGATCTACTGTGATCCACTGATCTCTGTCCACCAATAGATCTTCCATCTTTAGCTTCCACAGCTAAAAAAAATTTCCATTAAACTTCTCGATCTCCATCTTCGAATTGCTTGCCATTTCTTTTCACCTGAAAAACTATACCGCAGATCTCCCACTGTAACAAGGCTTATCACAGTCCCGAGCCAAACCCTTGACCACAAGGCGCCCCCCCTAAAGCCAATAAAGCTATGATACCAAATGTAAATTCTAACTTTGTACAATATCTACTGCAAACAAATACTCAAAAAAAGAACAGAAAAGATACAATGGCAAATACAAACATTACACATAGATTTTTCCCCTGGAAACCCAAACCAGGAAAACCAACATATTCTATATTATTCATGGTGATATATTGTTTACAATACAATATAGATATAGGAGCCAGCGACATCCAAAACCCTAACCCATTGACTTGGATTAGTCCAAAACCCTAATTCCTTAACCGAAAATAGAAGACCATTGGAAAAAACCATGTGCCAAAAAGCCACCTAAATACATGACACGTTTCCCAAGGCAAAAAAAAAAATTTAATACACATGAAAATAATAGAACACATACCCAGCACAAAAACCCCTGTAGTCAATACTCTGCTAGGTGATCTTGTGGGAGACTAAGGGCCTCTAAATAATAAGGCCCCTGCCTTATTGCGCACCCCTTAGAATCATCGCGAGCGATTGTCCTAGCCTACCCTCACGACATCGTGGGTCTTCTTGAACTAGGTAATCATTAACCTAAAGTTAGAGACACAACGGGAGTGCTAGTAGGCTATGGAAGGGGCACTCCCACACCTCTCCCTCAAAGGAATAAGGCCACTACCTTATTGCATGCCCATTATAATTATCGTGAGTGACTGTCGCAGTATTACCTCACGTCCCTTATAATTATCGTGAGTGATTGTCGCAGTATTACATACAGTTCGAGCCACAGCGGGAGTGCTAGTAGGATGTGGCAGGGCTGCTCCTACACCTCTCCCTCAAAGTCTATGGTTGTCGTGCGTGACCCCTCTACTCCACATGTGAGTCTGGTCGACAAGCTATCGTCATCCTGCATCATCAAAGAATCATGTCAGCAATATTAATCAATCAACATAACATCTAATCATAAGTACATATGTCATATCAACAACAATCAAACCCCAATAGTCCACTCCCTGACTCGATCCAGAGTCCAAGGGGTTTCATCGATGCCTTTGCATCCTCAATGTCCAAAGTCCTGCACACTCAAGAGAACCCAGTCAATAGCACCTGTCTATGTAAAGACAATCAAAATAACATATTGTCATATCCATAATATCTCATAATCATAATCAAATGGCCAATAGTATAATAATCCAGATCAGTTGAAATCAAGTGTCCTCAAAGAATAAGTTTTCTTAGAGCGCACAAGAGCGGGATGCTACAGAAAATGAGCGGAGTTATTTAGTTAATTCGGCCCTATCCATGTACAGGGACATCCCTGAATTCGGGCATGTCCCTGTACAAGGACAGAGATGAATTCGGGCTTGTCCCTATACAAGAACTGGTCTTGTCCATGTATAGGTACATGCTCATAAAAACTATTTATTGATTAGATCATTTTAAAATATAAAACTCATGTTATATATAAAGTTTTCACATTATTTAGACGTCATTCTCTTTAATTTTGTGTAAAAAAGAGTGAAGCTATTTACTTGTCTTTCTTTTTCATTTAATATTCAAATTGTTTTACAATATAAAACTTATTATGATGGTTAAAATAAATCAATATGAAACTCGTGATGTTTATTAAGTTTTCACATTATTTATTTAGCTATAGTTTTCTTTTATAATATGAAAATGAGTTGAGTTATTTAGTTAATTCGAACCTGTCCATGTACAAGGACAGGTTTGTAAGAACTATTTATTGATTAGATCATTTTAAAATATAAAACTCATGTTATATATTAAGTTTTCACATTATTTAGGCATCATTCTCTTTAATTTAGTGTAAAAAAGAGTGAAGTTATTTACCTGTCATTCTTTTTCATTTAATATTCAAATCATTTTACAATATAAAACTTATTATGATGGTAAAAAGAAAATCAATATGAAACTCATGACGTTTAATAAGTTTTCACATTATTTATTTAGCTATAGTTTTATTTTTTAATATGAAAATGAGCGGAGTTATTTAGTTAATTCGACCCTGTCCATGTACAGGGACAAGAACGAATTTGGGCATGTCCCTGTACATGGTCATGGACAAATTCGGTCATGTCCCTGTACAAGGACAAGTTCGAATTGGTCCTGTCTTTGTACAGGGACATGCCCATAAGAACGATTTATTATTTAGATCATTTTAAAATATAAAACACATGTTATACATTAAGTTTTCACATTATTTAGGCGTCATTCTATTTAATTTAGTGTAAAAAGGAGTGAAGTTATTTACCTATCATTGTTTTTCATTTAATATTCAAATCATTTTACAATATAAAACTTATTATGATGGCTAAAAAAAAATCAATATGAAACTCATGATGTTTAATAAGTTTTCACATTATTTATTTAGCTATAGTTTTCTTTTTTATTATGAAAATGAGCGGAGTGATTTAGTTTTCATTATCTTTGATTTATTATTCAAAATAATTTTACAACATAAACTCATAATGTTTAAAAACGTTTTGAATATAAAATCATGATGTTTAATAAGTTTTCAGAATCGAATTCGACCATGTCCATGTACATGGACATGCCCGAATTCGGCCTTGTCCATGTACAGGTACAGACCCGAATTCGGGCATGTCCTTGTACAAGGACAGGGTTGAATTCGGGCATGTCCCTGTACATAAACATGGCCAGGGACATGCCCGAATTCGACCCTGTCCCTGTACATGGACATGCCAAAATTACATGTTAGTTTACACAACTTGCAACATGTTAGCTATTTACTAGTAATCCCTTTGATTCACTCTATTAATTACTATAAGGATATGTACATTGTACTACAACTAAACATATAAGCAATACCTCTAATTAACATGTGCTTATTTCCCTCTTAGTATTGAGATCACTATTAACTTGTTATGTGTACTCATAACTCAATCATGCTAATCACTACTACTAATTTAGTCTTATTAAGTAAGTTTAATAGAGTAAGTAATGCCTGCTTGGTTAATATGGATAAGCTTATGATCCTAATCAACCATATTAATTATATAAGTAAGAGTCATTACGATTAACACAAGGGTCATTGGTTGTTGTTGGTTGTTGCTACTTTAGGTTGAAGGTAAATCTAAATTGTTGATTTTAAATTAATTTCATTTTAAAATTAGTGGAAAATGAAATTTGAGTCCAATTCACTTAGTCCCATTTCTCCTTGAAGAATCTATGTAAAAATGAGTTCCATTTAGGGACATATAAAAGAGAGGGTAACCCATTGGATATTTATGTATTCTTCTTTTATTTTGTTTCTTGGTTAAGTACCAGGCTGAGATAATGTGTGACCATCTTCTCTCCTGGGATGGTCCATGAGACCTAGGAGCAGTTAAGAAGAAGGGAATGATCACATCATTGATCTTCCTCGTATGTTGGGATGATAGAAGATTATAAGTTAAATACCATGAGACTCATGTGGACATTCCACCATTAAATAAGAACTTACCTTGTTGACATTGTCTTGAAACCCCCCTTTCTCGAGTTACGTCCCCCTTAATTGTTGTATGGGTTTTTGGTTTGGTTCTTTGTTTCTTACTAAATAAATCTAGCCGCCTTGACATTCGATCCCTTCTCCTTGAATAGTTTTTTTCTTGTTGACTTTTATGATTTAACAATTAATATTTTATGTTATAAAATATTATTTGGTTAAATTATTTAATTATTAGGGTTTAAACCTAACACTAAAGTTAGGACTAATATGTTATCCCTAACCTACCTACCAAAACTATAAAAGAGACCTATCCTCACTCTTTACACACACTCTCTCTTCTAAGTCGTGTTCTGATCTGAGGTTTTCTGTGGCTTCTTCTTGTTCAGATTGTTGAGTGGTTGCAACCCCTCTAGGACAATTCTTCTTGGTGTCTTAAGCCACAGTGGGCTTAAATCTTCAACCTCTTTCTGCCACTGACCCCCAAAATTCTTTTCCATTTTGCCGCATGTCTTTTGTTGGTTGTTATTTGGGGTTTTTGGTTCTCCTTGCTGGTGTCATCCTCCTATTCTCCTTGTTGGTGCCTCCCTCCTCATCTCCATGTTGATACGACCCTGTGTTTGTTGTCAATGTCCTCTTCTATTGTTGGTGCCACCTATGTATGTTGCCTTACCTTGCAACTCTTAGTACCATGAACAGGGTTTGATAGGGCATCCCTAGAACTGTTAATACTTCTATCTATTGTTGTAGTAGTCCTGTATTTTTTGGACATAATTTATTAAGGCTATTAATGACCTCTCTTTTAGCCACTAGACTAGACAATGGTGTCTTGTTTCATCACTTTTACTTGTTGATTGGCATGTTGGTTAGTCTTTTAATATTTTACCCTAAAAGTTCTTCTTGACAATTTGTTCTAAAGATCATGATGAGATCTTACCCGAGGGTTTGATCAGTGATCCCTTAATTTTTTTTCTGAGCATATATCTAAGAGGATAAAAACAACATATCAGGTAATATTGTTTCTTGTTTCAACTAAGTAAATGTTCTGTCAATTATTATTTTTATGCTACTAGATTATGGATCAAAAGTTTTAATGTCTTGCTAATTGTAACATAAAAGTAGCTAATGTTTATAAATGAAATAAATATTTTTGTTTTAGCCAGCTATATTGTTTTCCCTTAAATTTTAACATGTTACACATAGATTATCTTATAAATTACCTTCTACAATTTACACATAGATATAGATTATCTTCTACATGTTACATTTTTTTATATTTAAATATTTTCATGTTCATTATATATAGCATCATAGTAAAAAATATAGTTGTTATTTTTTTCAATATATGTCTTTGATGCTTTGAAGTTGTTATAAATGCTTAAATGCCTTCAAGTTGTTTTATAAATAATATTTCCATTTCATGTTTCTTTAACTTATGAAATTTTATATTCATGGATTTTCAAAGGATATATATCGATGTGAGATGTCGAGACAAGGGTCTCCAAAAATGACTTGCAAACGTTTTAGGATATTCAATGAAGGAGGAAGAGGAAACCCTTATTTGAATGAGACACCGAAGATGCCGTAGACCCATATCCCAACAAGACAAGGAAGATTGGGAGGGGAAACTAGTGACCAAAGACAATCTAGTCAGATGAGAAGATTATCAAATGAATCTGTGAATAGATCATCCGGACAATGTGCTCAAACTAGTGTTATGTGATGCAATTTTCTTAGATAAGTTGCACATTAATACTCCAACACCGAAGAATGTAGGGAATACATCACGACAAGAAAATATGTTTGATAATTATTTTTGATTTTGTATTTTTCTGTATTTATGTTTATGTTGTGTGTGTGTGTGTGTGTGTGTGTGTGTGTGTGTTTTGGTTTTTTGTTTCTGTTAAATGTTGTAATTAGTTTCAAATGTGTATGTGTAGAAGATGAATTTAATGTGAGAGCATATAATGAAAGAAAGAGTGGTTATCATGAAGATTCCAATGTTGGTGAAAAGGTTGAAGGTGGATTCAGGGGGAGTTATCAAGAAACAAAATATTACATGCCTATGTCCACCTATCCCTCAGATGTTGGTGATGAGATTCCTTGGGAAGGGTATGTTCAAGCAATGAATCTCGAATGATGCTCAGGTGTTAAAATAATGTTGTAAAATGATTTGAGGTGCTTGGATCTCCCTCGAGAGAGTAATCAAAGCTTGGAAATTGTGTTGCATTCATTGCCGAACTTTATGGATGCATATCAAAATATGGAGCCAACGACTGATAATTTTATCGATTGGATGAGGAGATGGAAGTCTAAGGTGATGAGTCCTAATAAATGGGAAATAGTAAAAACTAGAGTTTCAAAAGAAGATTCAATTTCTATGTTCAATTGCAAAGAAAGGCCAAAACAAAATATGTTGAAAGTGCAATATTTTAAGCACCCCAGCATAGCAGGACATGTTTATAATAGATTTTTGACAACGTATGGGAAGTTGACTTGGAATGATGAGGTTCCACATTAGTTTTCTAGACTCTTTTATGTATTTTTTTTATGGAAATGCATCCTAATTATACCAGCCTACCATCCACTTATTATGGGGATGGTAAAGGACGAACATATGGTCTGAAAGGGGCATATCAAAATGTAGCATTGCAGAGGCCTCCAAAACCTTTGGTATCTCGTCCAACATGGAAATTTGTCTCACATTCAAAGATGTGAGCTATATCAGATGTTGGCAATGAGGCTAGGAATGCAATCGAAGAAAATTTAGGATCAACTTTTTTTATGGTGTTGATGTTGGTTTGAACCGTTAGAGAGTTGAAGCCAATTCTCGAGTCAATTTTGTTTACAAAATAGATGAGGAGATAGATTCCATGTCCATAGAAGATATACAATAGTATGCAAACAAAATTCATAATGGTTGGAAGATGTTAATTCATAATGATGAACCGAACATTAGATTGGTATGTGTTATAGTTAGCAAAATTTTCATGCGTTTGAGGATATTTTATTATAGTTATAGATTTAGATATATATTATTGTATCTTTAGAAATAATTGAGTTGTTATCGCCATTAATTGCAATTTCGGCATATGTTAAATGAACCTCCAGTAAATAGGGGACTTAATTCAACGAGTTTAAATTTGGATGGGTTGAATCATGTATGTGTTTTCTAATATCCACATATGAGCACTTTAGTTGTCCAATCTTCACAACTTATTGAATAATTAACATACATGAAATTTATGTTTTTGTATTAATGTGAACACATTGAACCCTATTTAATTCTTAATGGTGTTGTTCACAGATTCTTATTCTGTCTCCCACTACTTGGACAAACTTGTCCCAATTCGCATTAGGAGAGTTTGAACAAGGTGGGAGTTCATAGGTATCATTGCATGTTAAAAACAAATTTAGTTATATATGGAAATTGCAATGTCATTTAAATAATTAATTTAAAATGAAAATGTCTTAAGCAATATATAATTTATTGAATCTTAGGGTATGGTCGGTAAGAACATGACTCAACTGACCATGGGAATGTTATCCTCTTATGTGGTTTATGATATTCATGTTGGCACATCACATGTATTACATGTTTCAAAATTTAAAACTACAATTTAATTTGTTAAAATCATTTAAATTTAATTTTCAAATGTACAAATTTGAAATGTGTTATAAGGAAATGTGGAGAAGAGAGTGTCTGAGAGTGTGCTTGAAGAGAATGTGGAGAAGATAATATGAGAGATTGGAATTGAGGATGATGCATCCATAACTGAGAATGATGTGTCTATTCATGATGATTCTTAAATGTATGTATATTGCACATTAGTGAGTTTTAGTTTGTTTTTATGATGGGCCTTATATATATAAGTCTCGTTACATAAAAATCTGGGCTTGTTCACAGATTCCTATTATGTCTCCCACTACTTGGGCAGACTTGTCCCAATTCTCATTGGGAGAGTTTGAGGAGGGTGGGAGTTCATAGGTATCATTGCATGTTAAACACAAATTTAGTTATATATGGAAATTGCAATGTCATTTAAATTAATAATTTAAAATGAAAGTGTCTTAAGCAATATATAATTTATTGAATCTTAGGGTATGGTGGGTAAGACCATGACTCAACTGAGAAAGATTATATGAGAACATCTATTCCATCACAAAAAGAGGAGATAAATATTTTCTTGGAAGAATGACTTTTAATATGGAGATTTGCGAACTTTCATAGATATAAGTATTTTCTTGGAAGAACGACTTAATATGGAGATTTGTGAGTCCTTTAATTTGAAAGGGAATTAGATTATATGACAACATCTATTCCACTGCAGAAAAAGAGATACATATTTTCCTGAAAGAATGGATTAATATGGAGATTTGTGAACTTTTTGCATACCCAAGTGAATTTATTTTGAGGGTATTATCTAACTTTGAACACTAAAATTGGTGACCAAGCACACAATTTTTCTCTTTAAAAATTTTCTAGATATGATCTTACTTTGTTTAGATCATGTAGGCAATGTTGAAATAGCATTTGGTTATAAAAGAAAACTAAAAATTTATGCAAATAATGGCTTAATATAGAAAGTAACTATTTTGAAAGCTTTGGAACTTCGTGATGTAAGTTTGGTTTAAAAAAAATGACAAAAAGATATAATAAAAAGAGAGCAATAATCTTAGATCTATGGAACTCCGGTTGGATATGCTATTCTTTCTCATTGCTTATTTAATAAAGTTAAATATCTTTAAAATATTTGCTAATAAAATATATATGCTAATATGTGTTATTGGTTTTTCTTTTTATTGTTAGAGATGTTTACATTATTTGGTAGAAAAGTAGCACATGGATGTTGGAAGATGAAACTTAACACTTTTGGTACATGTCAATTTTTCTTTAATCACAATTTGTTTTATTTATCTAAAATGATATGTGTACATTTTATTTTAAATTTGTAGATATATTTTATTTTAAATTTTTAAATTTTAAATTTGAGAACTATTTTTTTTTTAAAGTATGAAGAGACCTATCTTAGTGAT
>JASDQU010370392.1:133728-149704 GCA_032191745.1 Picea mariana
GTTGCTGAAGGCACTAGCTCTGATACCAATTATTGGAAATACTGAGAGGCAGGGGGGGGTGAATCAGTATTACCTCTTTTTAAACAATTGGAAATTATTCTGATATTTTATTAATCACCACAAAGATCAACAATGGACTTGTATTTAAAATCAATTATATAAATATAATTAACAAGATTACGAGGTTTTATAAAGAATAATATGAGATAATGAAGGCCACCAATCCTTTTTAGAGCGTCAACTCTAGGAGACATAAATCCCTTTCTTTAGGGAACCAACCCTAGGAAGCACTAACTCCCTTATTTTAGGGCACCAACTCCCTTGTCTTTAGGGCACCAACTCCCTTGTTTTTAGGGCACCAACCCTAGGAAGCACCAACTTCATTTTATTCACACTTTAATTAGTAAAGGATATGAATCCTTCCTTGCTCCTCCGTTATGCCCTCACTTCATAAGTATCATCAGTTCTTCTTCTTTGGACTCTGCTTCTACTTTTGGTCTTCTTATCTGGATTGCAGAGACACTTCTTCTTCACCGTTCTTTCTTGTTTATATAGTCTTCCAACTAGCGTGAGTGTTGAAGAATCATGTCCCTATGTTTGGATCATTACACCTCTTCATTTAAATTAACAGTAATAAAATTTGTCTTCTAATTTAGAATTAATATCTCCTTCTATTATTATTCACATATTAACGTGAAAGATTTTCAATTTAGTAAGAGGGATTTTCATAAATCGATCACAAGTATGGATCGATTTCTTTAATTCGATCCCATGTATTTTTATTTTATTCTTAAGCTTATGTTGCGTCCCCATTTCTCCAATAGATCATATTTGAGATTTTCGATTAGCCTTCCAATGCATTGCATTTATTTTATCACTTAATATCAATCCATACAAATCCAAATCCTGTATGGTTCAAAGTTCCTTCCTAACAGAGGAAAAATTATTCCTTTGTATGTTAAAATTCGCACAGACACATTTTCAAGACCTCTATTCCATATGACCATAGACAGTGACTAAGTGTTAAGCCAAACAATTTCTTAATCTCTTATCAAGATTGACGATCACATTTTATTTGCATATTTGTGATTGATGGTTCTCGTTCATTTTGGGACTTCAATGTTTCAGGACTCGGGCTTTTGAATTCAACCAACTCTTCTAGAGAAAATTACGTCGAAGGGTGTATCAACACTCCCTGCTTGATAACCTTCATTTGTACAGGAGTTGGGACTGTATACTTAGGCACAAAGAAGCTCCCGCTCTCCAGGTATTCATCTATTTGTGACTTCGGCCTTCGATACTTTGGGTAGTTTTGCTGGTAGGAGAAGCTGGATATCCCCAAAGGATGTACTCTTGTAGTGACATAGCTTTCTTACGTCACTTTTTTCGTGGCACTAGATGAGTGACTGCCATGTGTCACCCTAATTTGTGACTTTTACATTCCTTATGTGCCACATCGACCTTGACACTTGTCACCATTTGATTGGGCCACGTGTTATATTGTATTTTGTCACATGTATTACTTCGTGGCTTTGGGATTTTTGGTGCTTATGTACCATCCTTTTATTATTTCTAAAGTCCCGAATAGATCTACCACCGTACAATTTCAACTATCTTGATCCTATGGCCTTTGTTTATTCCGAAACTCCGGGGTTCGAGAGTTCTTGGTTTATCTGAGTTGTTTATCACTGGAGTAGGTCAAGGCCGGAGTTGAACACCTTCTTCCTTAGTGTGCTCTAAATAGGTCAATGTTTTATGGGATTTCATATTCTTCCTCTGATCTAATGGTCGACGGGAGTTTGTGACTTCGGGGCTTCAACCTTCGAGTAAACTTACCTATTTTAGACTCTTTTTAATTGGAGTGGTAGCATTGGAGTTAACCGAAGTTTGTGACTTCGAGGCTTGAGCCTTCAGGTAAAATTACATTTTACAGACTCCTTTTCTCTGGAGTGGTCTATGACAGAGTTGACCGAGTTATTTTGTTTAGTGTGATCTGACGGTTCCAATATTTTCACTCTAGGTCAACGGTTGACAAAAGTTCGTGACTTCGGGGCTTCGACCTTCAGGTAAACTTACCTATTCTAGACTCCTTTTTGTCATAGTGGCTAGCGCCAGAGTTGACGATCTGATCCAACGACTCGTGTTGCTCCTGATTTTATATTAGATAAATGGTCTACATGAGTTATTTTAATCTAAGACTCTAGGATATTGTGGCTTACATTATCCCTCCATTAAACTCGATCGGATGGTCCAGAATTCATCCGAAGTCCCTTCTTGATGTAATGAATGGTGAGATCATATGAATCTCATGCTTCAGATATGACGGTTGAGATTTAATCCTTCCCAACCTCTGAATTGAACTTGATCTAATGATTTTGGATTGTCCCAAAATAGGAATGAACGACTCATGTGCATCATCTCTTCCGAGCTTCGATTAATGTTCTTTCTTCTGAGCTTTGGATTTATACTGTATTCTTCTGCACCATGTTGACATCAATGACAATATCGCACCAGTGTGTCCAAAATTTTCCACATGTCATCATGTGGTTGGTTGATAATCTGCCTCATGTCATCCATTAATTAGCTTCCATGTGTCATCCCTCCATAGGTTTCCATGTGTTACCATTAGTTAGGTTCCATGTGTCATGTAATAATTGGCTGGTAATTCTTAGATTAGTTTAGTATATAACTAAATATAGGAAGGATAAGGTAGAAAGAGAGGGTATAAGGGTAGTGTATGGAGGGGGAGAATTGTAGGTGGCAGAGGGATAAGGGTGACGCAGGGTGATGTAGGGGGAGAGAAAGTGTGGGGAGCAGAGTCAGGTTTGTGGGTTGGGGAGTGAGGGGGTGAGGTGAGTGGTGAGTCTTACTGATTTAAAATAATTTTAAGTATGGAGTAAGGGGATGTAAGGGGTAAGGGGATAAGAGATAAGGAAGGAGAAGTGGGAAAGGAGTTTGGCGGGTTGGGGAGATGAATGAAGATATGGGAAATGTGGGGAAGAAATAAGGAGTGTTGGAATAAGAATAATAAATAATAGTGGAGCATGGCGGGTGTGGTGAGTCAACCCAACTTGCTATAATAAGAAGAAACTACATGGGTTTCAGACCCACAAAGATTCAAGAAAAGATGAATTATGAACTCAAAAAATTCAAGAAGCATGGTTATGAACCGATGAGGATTTAAGAAGAAAAAAAAACATGGGTTATGAACCTCAAAATTTAGATGTAGTTCCATTAAATTAGCATTGTTTCACATGGAAGAAACACCTTTTGTCGTTTAAACACAAACCTGGATATCCTGAGCATACAAAATCGTATATTGAATCTGAAAAATGTGTGACGAAGTAGAGACTGAGTGATACGCGATGAATTTGTAATCATTCAAAAAATTTATTCTTTTAATATCATTTTTTTATTATTCCTGGAGAGGGAAAATATAGATGACCAATTTTTGATCAACAAATGACTCCAACTGTGAGATAGTGACACCTTCTGGGTTGCCGAGAACAACAAAATATGAAGACTATATTCCTTCTCCATTGGGATATGGAGTCATCTTCAAAGTAAATTCTTGTAATTCTTCCTCTTTCATGGAGCTATCTTCAAATATTATTTTAATATAGTGACTACCTTATTGTACAAAACTTGAACTTAAGAAGAAAACTATATACAAGATCTACCTACCCTACCTTACTTGAAGGGAAGAAACATTTTCAAGTGTAGATAGATTTCCAATGGATCCTGTTGGAGTCATCTTTTTCAACTAGTTTAAATGTAATTCTTAAAATCAAAGGTTGGCCTTTAAGTTGTCTTTTACTTCGTGACCTTTACCCACTGAAAATATTAGTAGTCCCGATATGCAAAGTGGCGATAGCCGTTGTGCTCCTAAGCCATTTCCATTTAACCGTTTAGCGAGCTTTTTCACTTTTCTATACCTCGGGATATCACGTTCCAGGAGTTACAAGTCACACTATTTCCAAGCCCTTATGTACGAAGTCGCGAAACAACCTTGAAATATTACTCAGGTTAGCGTCGAGAGTAAAGTTCCTTAAACCTTAGTTAAGTGATGTCGGGATTTCGCGTCTCAGCGATCACCCTCCCCAACAGTCTTACCATCATAACTCTGATAGGAAAAGTTGTGACATAGTTTCAAAAGTCCCTCGGGTTAGTGTTAGGGGTGAGTCGTTTTAAACCGTAGTTAAGTAATGTCAGGGTTTCGCAACTCGGCATTCATTCTTCCAAGAAACTTTACCTTTGTAGCCCTGAGTCACGAAATCATGATATTCGTGAAATCACGATATTAACTAAACACTGATTAATTAAACACTTAATCTGAATCACGTTTTTTCTTAACTAGATCGCGTCATCGCGATCTCGAGTTTTAAGGGCTCGAAAGATAAAAGTGAAATCTCCCGATATGGAGAACACCGAAAAAGGTGATTAAAGTTTAAATAAAACCTAATTAAAGAAGCTAAGCCATATTAATCAGTGTAGTAATACAATTATTAACGCACACCGTCTATGGGTTAAATTTAAATTTTTTTGCGCCAACTTGTGTCACGACCCATCAAAATTTATAGAATTTATTTGAAGTGATAGGTGAAGATATTTGTTTTTATTGCTACATCTTTCTGAAAAAATGATTTGATCGTTCTGTTCGTAAGGACGTCGGGGTTTTAAATGGTTGAGATATAGAGTTTTGTCTCTCATTGTTTCAAATTTCATTGTTATCTTGCACAAAGAAGATTTTCTCACCAGGCTAATTTCTGTATGCATACACATTTTTATTGCAGGAGAGCTAAGTTAGAGTCATCTATCATGGCCCCACGAAAAGCTTCCAAGGTGATTGCTGAGAGTTCAAGGCAAGGCTTAGATATTGTTTCTGATACTTCACTTCGAAGTGTTGATTCTATCAGAACCTGGTCATACGTCTCTAAGGTTCTTTAGTCCGAATTGGTGAACTGTTCAGATGACTCCAACAATAATGAGAAGGATGATTTGGCCACCAAATACAAAATCGTTGTTCAATGAGAGATGCATAAGATAGCGGTCAGGCCACGAATCCTTCCATATTATGATATGATTCGATGGGCATTAGATCATGTGGATATCCCAACCAGAACCATTATTAGCAATCAGAAGGTGACCATTGGGAATTTCAGACCAGAACATTTGTAGGTGATGTACCAATTATCACCCACACCAAAATTCCACACAACGCCGATTTTCTGGAAGGTTTTAAGCAGAAAGAATGCGAGCAATACAACATAATCCTGTCTGATCTGATCAAAGATTGGGTCTCGCACCCCGCAAAGTTCAGGGTGGACGGTAATGGAGTTTATTCAATCTCTTCCCTAGAACCGCAATTCAAATATATAGAAATGATGACATGTAGGTTGTATGGGAAGGAGGACACCACACATTTTTTCCTCTCGTGGGTGCCTTTGATTCATACAGTCGTTAAAGGTTGTTCCTTTGACTAGGCCAAATTTTTATCTGATAGTTTAACCAGTTGAATTACTGAATACCGGATGCAGAAGGAGAGTGGGAAGGTCGCTTCATTTTTTATGTCCGCCTACATCATGGATGTTGTTTGTTTCATGACGCCTTTCCCTTTAATGAGCTGGAGCTAGACTCCATCTGAGGCTGAGCCTATCCATGTCTACCACTCAAAACTCTGAGAAGATAAGGCTACAGAGTTCATATACGAAATTTTCAATTGGGTAATGGTACCAATGCATGTCTACATCTTCGGCAACCCACTGCTCAGGATTTCAGATAGCATTGTCATCAACTTGAGAAATGTGGCCGACTAGTACGTAGAGGTGGAATTTTCATACATTAGGGTTTTTTGCACCTCTGTTCCTCCTTATGCTCTTCCATTATTCATACTGGATAGGCTAGTTTGTCGTGAAATCACTAGGCAAACTGTGATTGGTGGCATAAGTAAAGAGCTTAAAGGATTTTCAAAGAAGGTATGGCCGCCCTTCCCCATTCATTTGAATACTTATTTTTTATTAGATTTCAGACATGAAAAAGCCGAGGCAGTGGCTTTGGAGGATATTAAATTGGTCCACATTGAGTTCAAGCAGCATGACCCACACAGGAGCGTGGAAAATCACATGGCGAGTTGTGGCCTTAAAAGGTATGAACATGAGCATTCACCTCATGATGATGTCTTCTGAGGAGAGAGATCCTATGTTGAGGTTCTCAGTCGGATTCAAACTCTATCGCCCGAGGAGAGGATTGATTTCTTCAAATTTCAGGAACATCGACGGAGCTTCCTTCCCCCAGTCTTATAGGGTAAGAATCCGTCGACTGCAGATGTATAGAAAACGGAGGCCAAGGGCTCCAAAGATTTAGGACCTGACCAAGATGAACACCAGGAAAATAAGAAACAAACCAGAGGCCCGAAACAAGAAGCCGAAATCCCCAACCCTCCAAGCAAGCCAGCCTCAGCTGTTACCCCAGGGAAATCATCCAAGCAGATCAGCAACCCCATCGTTTCTATTACTCCCCTACAGTCCACAAAGGGGATCCTAGACGCAGGTTGGATTTTTGGTGAGGAACTAATGCCTATAACTGTGGAAGAGTTGCCTCTGAATGAATTTTCCTTCGATAAGAAGAGAAAGGTTGTTGTGAGACAAGAACTTTATCAAGAAGCAGGCCAGGTAGCCAAGAAATTTAAAATCCTTGTCGATGGCAGAGCCATGAAAAAAGAAGAATTTGCAACTCAGATAGCAGGGATGTTGGGGGATTTTTCTACAGCCAACCAATATTCTGTTGAGTCCCTAAAAGAATAGTTGAAGTGAAAAAACCACTTGATCAAAACATTGGAGGATAATTTGGCCACAACAGAGGCAGCTACCAGAGATCAGGCGAACACAAGTATAGAGAAAGCTAGAGCAGTTGATCAAAAAGAAATCGAATGGCTCAAGTCCAATCTCGAACAAACACAGCAGGCGGCCCAGACCAGCCAATCACAGATAATCCAACAAGAGGAGTTAATAGGGCAATTACATGCCAAATTAAATTTTTCCTAAAGCCATGTGAGAGATATCGGGATATTCCAATCCCAAGCCATAGAAATTCAAAGAAGAGTGTCGGCAGCCCAGCAAGATTTACTTTCTAAGGTGGATACCATTAAAAACCTTTGCCAAATCATTGATCGAGTGTTGGAAGACATCTCCTTGAGAAAAAGAGAAGTTGGGGCGGCTCGGGTCATTTTCCAAGAGGCTGTTATAGCCATGACGAAAAAGGAAGTGGGTAGTAGTTCCAAGCTCTCCATCCCAGAGTAGACCAAATGTAACATCTTACTGAAGGCATGGGAACGAAATATATCAGAGAGCAGAGAACGAGCTAAAGAGGTGAGAAATTTTTGTGAAGAAACTCTTGGGGAGATAGATGAAAGTTTGTTGGGTCTTGATAGTGAAAGCAACATGGAGACACTGGGCTAGGTGGATATAGCCAAGAACCTGCTCAACATCAAGGAGAATGAGGAAAGAGAGCAGACTGAAATAACACAGGTAACTCAGACATATATAGTCCAGGTGGATAAGTGGCTAATAAAGCCAAGTGTATTGTTATGTTCTATCACTACTAAAGACCGACAAGTAGGAGGAAGGTTGCCATAGTTAGCGAAGTATTGTTAGACCTTCGAGTCAAACAACTAAGTGGAACCTTCCAAGTTGATAACCTAGCTGGTGGAGAGGTGCGTCACTTGCACACAGCAAGCGAAGGGACATTTTTCGGGCATCAAATAATGAAATGTGTCTACTAGTTCTGTTTTTAGAACCCAATGTTTAAAGAAAGGAAGGTGATTCATTCGCCCGAAAGAGGACAAAGGCAAAGAATTGGAACACATAAATATTCTTTTGTAACCGAGAAAAATCCTGGGACGATTGAGATCCTAGCATGCAGAGGTTGTATAAACATGTAATTAGAATAAAGAAAAGAGGCTGGACCTTTTGGGTTGATTGTAATAGAGACAATCTCCTTTTGAGAATTAATACAAAGCAATATGAAGACTCTTGATTCCATCAAGACTGTGTTATGAGTTTGTTTCCTCTGTGATTTGATATTCAATTTCATTTCTCTTATATATGTCTGATGAATGTTTCATTGCAATTTAGTAAAACCTCTATTGTGGTGATCAAGTTTTAGTCATCTATATCATTTACATTTTTTTCTCTGTATCGGCTATTAGCAGGTACAAGACCTGTGAACCCTTTAGATTGACATATTTTATGCTTTGTCAGATTTCTTCTTATCTTTTTCTTCTTCTGTTTACATGGTGAGATTCTTCCTTGATAGGAGCCTCGCATTATAGACATATTAATGTTTTTCTCACATTTCACACACCATTTATTTAAAATATAACTCAGTTACGGGAAAAGGCCTTTGGTTTGCACTTTATCTTTAATATTGGATTCAAAAGTTCTTTTTTATAAGATCAAATTGATACATCATCATAATCCTTGAACTCTCCTTTAATTTTCATGTTCTTGTATGACTGTCCCCGTTGTAAGATAGCCCAATATTGAACCCGTCTTATCAGACCAAACCCATATCGCTTTAAACATTTTCGATACCATACTTAAAATAGCCACCACTGGTGTAGAACTTGAACATTCATGGGCTGCGATTGAACGGGACATAAACATCTAGGAACAATTGGAAGTGAGACAGTGACAACCTGGAAATCAACCTTAGCTTCCTTTCCCGAAGGTTGACTCTTCTGCATTTTTTTACCCTTTACTCGCTTTTAGATGCCTAGACACTGTACTTTCTAAGCCTTAAGTACAGACTCTGGAACAACATCTTTCTGGCGTCGTTGCTGGGGATGAAGTTACGAAACCTTTTCCCTGGGAAGAACGACATTTTTGCAAATTTCACCCTTTGATAGTGAACAAAGAGTGAACACCTTCTAAAGGCTTTTATTATCCTTCACTTGTCTTTTCCACGTTTAAATAAGTTGGCATCTGGTCGAAGGAACACCAGACAAAACCCGGAGGGTAAACAAACCATGCTCGTTTCCGATCCCAAAAAAATATTGAAAACCAAAGGTTCCCTTAAGCCAACTACTGCAGTCTACCAGCTTAAGTACCCACAACCCAATACCAAGAGTTCTGTTGAACCTTCAACTTTGCACAATCCCCTCCCTAAAACCATCAACTCAACCTTAACTCTCTCTGAGGTTAAAAGTGAAATCCATCTGACAACCTCCGGCGTACACAAAGGTAAAAGCTCCACAGTAAATTTATCGGAGATTGATATCCCGCCGACTTTTCAGTTAAATTTCACGACCCCACCAAGTCTCGAAGAGTACACCATATACGCAAATTCCACACCCGCGGGTTCCCCTAATTTCATCTCTTGCAAATTTGAGGAGCCAAGTCCTTGCATCTCTTTTCACCCATCTTCTCTTTTCTTGTCAATCGAAGAAGCTAGAAATCCGCTTTTAGTCTTCCAGAACCCTCTATATAACACACCTTTTCCGAGAGTTTTCACTAAAGTAGCTACGAGATATGCGCCTTTGGTCCTGCATGTCCCTCTTCATGACCTTCCTGAAAATTACATAAAAAACTTACCTAAATTTACAGGGGAAGGGGACTTGACCGCAGCCGAATATATAAACTTCTTTGATCATTTCGTCGATATCCTAGGTCCCGAACACGAAGACGTGTATTCTAGGTTGTTTGTTCAGAATTTCAAAGGACAGGTACGAACATGGTTTTGAAGTCTCCCTGCAGGATCGATATTATCCTATGATGCCCTAGAAGACGCCTTTCTTAGACAATGGGGCGAGAGGAAAGACCATTTGTATTATTTGACAGAGTTCAGCTCTTTAAAGAAAAAGACTTCGAAAACTGTTATGGAATTCATTCAAAGATTTAACAAGTTATATAATAAGATCCTGGTCAAAGTTAAACCATCCCAATTCGCAGCCAAGGTAACCTTTGTGGGAGCCTTCGAACCTGATTTCACACTTCTTTTAAGAGAAAGGAGGGGGGCTACCCTAACCCGAATGCAAGATGATGTTGTAGAAATCGAATCTAATATTATGTCTTCTGGCAAATTGAAAACCAAGGTAGAAATGGGAAATCGAGAAAACAAATGTTTTAGGGAACAAGCGGGACCCTCAGGGTCAAATAGATCCACAAACGACAAAATGGATGATATGGCTAGGATAATAAAGGATTTATCGAATAAGATTTCCAGAATGGAGCTAGATCAATCCAAGGCCGATCCTTTCGTTAAGAGGGAATTCAAAAGAAACCCCAATCCTCAAAATCAACAAAGGCAGATTAAAAATGAAGACCAGAAAATTCAAACCCCTTTAAAAAATTGAAAATTTTAAAGGAGGAAATGACCTGCAAGATTTCAAAGATTTGGATGAAGATGTGACAAATTTGGGTGACGACTGCACACAGCCTTACTTAACTAAAGAATATTACGAGAAGTCCTCGAACACTCAACAACCGTCAAATAAAGATGAGGACATAAACAACACCGATGTTTTTGGCTATCAAGAAATAACTGATTCTATAATGGCTGAGGTCCAACCGAGATATAACCTGAGGTCTAAAAACAAACCTACGTTGACTCCTCAAACCAAGCAAATTCTCCCTAGAGGTGAAGTCTACGAGCTCGCCCCAGAAGAGACCGAGACATCTAATAGAAAAATAAAAGGGTCAGACTCGCTAGATACCAAAGTAAAGGAGGTTGAGACCCAAACAAAGGAAACCAAGACAGCTGAAACACATATAACATTAGATAAACTCACGGGTGATAAATCAACACAAACAAATAAATTAGAAAAGAAGGGGTCTAGGGTTTCAACCAAAGAAACGGACAAAGGTAGTGGAGGGTTCAGCCTAGAAAATGAGATAAATAAGATAAAAATACCAATCCCTCTGGTGGAATTAGCAAAGAATCTTGTATATCGGAAGCAGATGACCAAAGCGATGGGTTTTTCGGAGCTAGAAAGTCACTCTGACATGATAAACTTGGAAGATGATAAGCCCAATATCACTTTTGGTCCACATTTCGAGGGTGCCAAAGACACCATAGCTCCTTTCTATATCACTCTGAATGTGCATGATCGGCTGTTGCATAACTACATGCTAGACTCTAGGGCCTCACATAATGTGATGCCCAAAACTATTATGGATAGACTAGGCCTTGAGATCACCAGGCCTTATGGAGATCTCTACTGGCGAGCCACCTGTACTGGGAAGCCCTGACTATCTAAGGGATTTTCTTATTTTCTCATTTTCCTCTGAACATACAATTGTTGCAGTACTCCTCCAGAAAAATGAAGAAGGTTTCGAACAACCGATAGCCTTTTTTAGCAAAAATCTCAGAGACGTGTAACTCAAATACGATATAATGGAAAAACAAGCATATGCTATGGTGAAGGCGTTAAAGGCTTTCAGAAATTATGTGTTGCATTCCAAGATAATCGCGTACATACCCACTAGTTTTGTTAAAGACATTTTGGTTCAATACAACAGTGATGGCAAAAGTGGACGGTGGCTCACTAAAATTCAATAATTTGATCTGGAGATAAAACAGATGAGACTAGTAAAGGGACAAGGTTTGGATAAACTTTTAGCTGAATCAAATTTCAGATCCCTCGGTATAAATGGCCTACAAGGAAGTGAAGAGGATGTGGACCTGAACAAGCTCGATGAGAAAACAAGTGCAATCAGAATTGAAGAAAAGTTTGCCTCATTTGATTGGTACAAAAACATAGTGTCCTACCTGTTGACATTGAAATGCCCGAGTGAATTATCTCCATCCAAAGCCAGGACGCTAAAATTGCATGCGATCAAGTACTGTATATCCGAAATTCAATTGTATTGGAAAGACCCACTTGGCTTCCTGTTGGTTTGTTTGGTTGAATTAGAAATAGAGAAGGTCATAAGCGAATTTCACGAAGGGGTGTGCGGGGGACATCACACTTGGAGGGTGACAGCTTATAAGATCCTAAGGGAAAGGTATTATTGGCCAAAAAATTTCTTAGACGTCAATGCCAAAGTCAGAACCTGCAACCCTTGCCAATTGTTCGCAGGCAAGCATAAACTCCCAGCGCTACCATTAGTCCCAGTCAAAACAGAGGCTCCTTTTCAGCAGTGGGGACTAGATTTTATAGGCGAAATTAACCCCCATTCTAGCGCTCAACACAAATGGATCCTGACTGCCACAGATTACTTCACTAAATGGGTGGAGGCTATTCCAACCAGAAGGGCAACAGTTTAGGTGGTGATAGATTTCCTAGAAGAAAACATTTTGTCTAGATTTAGCTGCCCTCGAAAGATAGTCACAGATAACGCCCAGGCTTTTAAATCTATGGCTATGATCAGTTTTTGCCAAAAATACAATATCATGCTCGGCCATTCCACGACATATTGCCCACAAGGAAATGGATTGGCTAAGTCTTCAAACAAGAGTCTGATCAATGTAATTAAGAAAGTGTTGAACGAGAACAAAAAATCTTGGCACGTGCATTTGAAATATTCTTTATGGGTAAACCGGATAGGCACAAAAAAATATATTGGCACCTCTCCTTTCCAAATGGTGTACGGGACTGACGTGGTATTACCCATAAACCTAGCGCTTCCCATAATGAAATTGTGGCAAGACAAGAAAGAAGAACCAAATCATGTCACAAGAAGGATAAACCAACTGATCGAAGTACAACAGCATAGGGTCGAACTAGATGAAAGGTTACAAAAATACCAAGATGACATGAAAACATTATTCGACCGTAAGGCAAAAGACAAAGAGTTTCTCCCTGGCGATTTGGTCTTGAAATGGGATGCTAGAAAGGAAGATTTGGTGAAACACAGTAAATTCGATCATATCTGGTACGGACCATTCAAAGTCGCAGCTCCCGAAGGAAAAAAATTGTTTCTGTTAGAAAACCTGGATAGTAAAATCTTCAACGCCCCTGTCAACGGGCGTTATTTAAAACACTATATGCAATAATTGGTTCCCAAAAATTTCCATTGTATATACCGGTTTGTATTTGCTTTATATTTCATAATTTCTTTTGGGTAAGTTTAATTTTATCTCTAATTAATTAGGTCAGTGATTTTTGTAGAAGTAGAGATACGAAATTTTCAATACATTCAGCTCTTTTAAAAGGCACTCTTCGTGTTTATAGGATTTCGGCTTGCAACCTAAATGAGCGAAAGGAGCAAACAGAAAGTCATATATCGAAGACTAAATTCGCCGAAAACAGGTGATAGAAATTTTTTTACGTTATTTTAAAAGAAAAGGAAATGGTAAGGCAAAGGTACAAATTCCTAAAGAGTTTTTCTTTTTGTTTTCCTTTTAACAAAGGTCTCTAAAGCACCGTGATGGTCTCATAATTATGATGTTTTCGCTTGACTAGTTGTCAAAAGAATGATTCCTTACTCTGGGTCCTAAGAGTTTCACCTAGATAAATATAGGAGGCAATTAAGATAAGCAGAGAAAGTAAAGCACCTCCGGGAAAGGGTTCCAAAGTTGGTTTTAATCCATGATCCCTTTGCTTCAAATCCCAGATCACTCTTCGTCACCCTTTTTCTGTTCGCAGACATACCTTCTTAAAAAACCAAGCTCCTTTATGGGTTCCATACATAGGGAGAAGAGATTATGTTTTAGCTTTGGAAGTTGTAAAGCAGCTTTTAGAAAGTAAGCCAGTCTTCACAACTCCTCAGTCTCTTACTAAACAAAGTTATGCGTAGGTTGATCCTAAATCTTCTAGGTTTTTTAACAATTTCGAAGGATTGAGGCTTGCTCGAAGGAAGGCCCCTGGAAATAATCTTTCCCTTTTTCCCTACGGGCTAAGGTGTTTTGAAATTTAAGGGAAGGTTGGTACCTGTTATCGCGCATTTTGTATTTTAGGTCACAAGCTACAGGATAGTGGAAAAACTGGCGTAACAGGAACCTTCCCCACCCATTGTCACCCCGATGGGGAGGTTATTTCTATTTAGGGAGGTTAGCCCAAGGGAGACGTCCCCGGTAACCTCGAGTTTTGAAGAGGCAAAGAATGTAAGGTCAAGAATTTAAGGTTTTCCCTCCTCTCAGGTTACCACCAGTATCAGATATTCTGGCTAATCAGCCAATAAAGAAGTGAAGTCCCTGTTGAGAACACCTGCCCAGAACAAGACAATAACAACACTATATGTATATTTTCAGGTTATAATTCAAAGGGTTAGTACTTCTTGACTATCTGATTTCATTTAACAAGCAATATAATAGACAGAATGAGGTCAACGTTCAGCTAAATAGCCTATGCAAGATCAACACTTCATCAATGTCTACAAAAATGACCAAGCCAACAGTATTTTCAATCAACAATAGCTTAATAAATGCTTGACGTCATCATTAATTGCTTATTTTCTAGTTAGAAAGGTTTCTGCGTCAAGTATGACGTCAACCTAGGTTAGTAGTGTTAGGGTTAGTTAGGGTTTCAAAATTTGAAGTTTGAAAGATGATTTTACACAGCAAAAGCTCAATGTTGTAAGTCTAACCAGCGCCTTAGGGTAAAATGGAGTCAAAAGCAAGGGCAAAAGATCTCGGGAGGATTTAAAATTTAGAGACTAGAAGGTAAGGTTCTATGGTGCTGCAATGGCAGGGCCCTAAAATCAAAACCCTAAGGGAAGGAGGCTCATTCCGGCGTTGCTTAAGCAAGGCCTCATGCTCCTTCCTCTTTCTCTAAATACACTTGGCAAAACGGCTAGCTTCAAAGTACAGATTTAAGGGAGAAAGTGTTGCAAGGGAAAGTCTTTCAAACCCTAGAAGGTTAAAACCCTAGGTGTAGATTCAACTAGGCCTAGGACGTCTCCTCTTTTCAACCTATAACTTTAATGCTAACTCAGAAAAAGGGAGAAAAGTGTAGCAACGGCTAGGCTATATCTTCCTTTGTCAATGGATAAAACTATTTCTCAAACATGGGGACATGTAGCAATGACCTACTAGTGTGCTTGCTACCTAGGGTTTCAAGATTCAGCAATATAATAGCAATATAATAGCAAAATGTAAGAAATTAAGCCTACAACCATTCACTTAAGAAGTTTTGTATGAAAAATTCACTTACATATCATGAAGAATGCATAATCAAACCCTAGTTGTAAACTTTCCATGAGAGAAACACCATAAATGCCAAGAGAAATCCTCCAAGAAGAGTTGCGCCTCACTTTAAAAGACCAAGAGCACCAAACTAGGGCGCAAGTTTTAAGATCTCACAAGAGATTGAGTTGTGTTGTGTTCAAAATGAGGAAAAACGTCCTTAATATATATCAGTCTATGACCTTTCAATTAAAAATTAGGTCATTAAAATAGCCGACAAGGCTGACTACAAAATTTACACTGTTTTTGCATTAACTGCTAGAAAAATGACATAATATGAGAAAAAAGTGGGACGTCAAGCCCTTCTGAGGGAGACGTTGGCCCTTTTTGGGCATATCCAGCATCCAGAAGCCAAACGTTGGCCCTTCTAGGGCTCCTCCAAGCTGCCACACGTGCCAAATAGCCTCATCACACTGCCACACGCTCAGGATAATGTCCTGATCTGTTGGGTGACGTCCTATCCATCAAGTGGAAAACGTTCCATCTGAAGTGGGTGATCCCCCCTAGGTCGGGCTCTGCCAAAGTGTCCTGGGTGGAACATCCTTCTTTCTTCTCGTACAAAGGCTCATCATAACGTTGTCCTATCTATGCCATCCCAGCAACCATATAATGGTCTCTTCAGCCCCATAGAGGTCCGAGCTAATCATATCCCCATGTGTACCGGTCCATTGGTACCTGTCCGTCGGGTATGGTCCTGCACATCAAAAAATTCGCCCTCCGTGGGCTCATTAGTCCTTGGGATCATAGCAATGTCAATCATATTTCATCATTAAATTTATCAAATACATGCATAAAACCCCTAGCATATCCTCTAATAGCTCAAAGACATTACACTGATCTACTATACAAAGTT
>JASDQU010370394.1:3832-18683 GCA_032191745.1 Picea mariana
TTTTTTTTACTTAAAGAAAAGTAATGATTATCCTATCTAAATGATTCTTATACCTAGTATCTACCATCAATAATGTTCTTAGATATTAATAATGTTACTAAATGACGTCAAGTTCAAAATAAACATAGTTTTCATTAAGTTTGATTGAAAAAACTTAAGTCAAAAGAATGTGATTTTTTGACCTGATAATAAAGTTGGGATTTTACTCAATGTAGACCTTATATTGTGGATGGTGCATTTCTACCCCTGCAAATTCTTGAATAGAAAGCTATTCTGTGATATTGAACAACACTAATAGGTGTCATATTAATGGCAATAGTGAATACTTCCAATGTGCAGAGGATTGATAATCCATCATCCATTCTCGGCCCTTTTTGGTACATAATTGATCCTGAYGTATGTTGGTGGCCTCCCACCTATTCCAACTAGATCATTTTGGTAGTTTTCCAGTTTGGCAATTTTTTCCTAGTTTTCAGGTCCCTGACTTTTGGGGTCATTTTGAGGCGCTAAACAACGTTTTTAGGTCTTSCCACAGTCAAATTATAGATGAATTTGGAGTCTAATGTCAACATATGTATTCCTCGGATAGACCTTTCCAACGGGCTATCGTGCACCTAAAACAAAGATCGTATGCAAAAGTTACGACTCCGGGAAGTTGATGTACTAACTTATCCCAACAGGGCCCACATGACTTTTGGCGCTTCATATCCTAGGGTTAGGTTTTTGGATGTCTGGGGCATTGGAATTCCTGTTTATTGTAAAAATTCTTGGAGAGCCTCATTGTAACCATCTTCTTACGAATGAGCACATCCGTCACATCTCTTCTCAGAGATAAGCCACCACCATTCTATCAAGTTTGTTTTCAATCTGCATTTTTGAGTTTCAACATATTTCTTTATTGAATAGAAGAAAAATTTATTGTATCTCTGTTATTGTTCCTTGTTCTTATTTGTTAAGCATAATAATAATATGTATTCATTTTTTTCTGCTAATAAAATCCGGATCAGTGGTATCAGAGAGGTATGCTTCTTGTCGTTCTTAATGCATGTTCCTGACGAGGTCAGGGTACAAAGATTTGGGTCTCGAGCTTGTTTCTCTTGAGGAGAAAATCTCTCACACATCCAATAGACCTCTCATGGTGGGAGAAAAGAAAGACGACATGACATGATATCCTTTCAAATTTTTTATCTAGGAAGGTCTCACACAATAGAGGAGCGAGATGATGGATAGTTTTGCATAAATCCTTTGATGGTTACCAACAGGAGACATATCTTCCTTGAGTGGAGGAGTTGCCCCCTTCAAGGTAAAAATCAACTTTGATATTCCTATATTTGAAGGTCAGATAGACACAAATGTTGTAGTCAAATGGTTGAATCTACTAGAAGGGTATTTTTCTGTCAATAACTTTTTGAATAGAGAAAATATTACTTTTGCACTCCTTAAAGTCGTTCCCCATGTCAAATATTGGTGGGAAAATTTCCATGAGGAAAAGGAAACGGAGGAACCCTCATTATTTATAGTCGTGGTCACCTGGGAGTCCTTCAGGGATTCTATTAAGGAACAATACTACCCTGTCGGAAGTTATGATGACCTATATACAAAATGGACCACATAGTGGCAGGAAAGAGACCAAGCAGTGCCATATTTCACAAATATATTCCATACCTTGCGCACCAAGTTGGGTATCAAATATTATGAGTGACATCTGGTGCTCAAGTATCGCAGTGGTCTGCATAGATACATCCAAGCTGAAATGGAGTTTCTGGACATCTTTTCCTTGGGCGTGACCTATTGATATGCCATCAAAATCGAGAAGAAACTTAAATAAAAGACACAACAATTTGGGCTTGGGAACCCCTCATAGAAAAAGAAGGGAAGACCCAACTTGCAGAACAAAGGAAAGATAAAATATGGATAGCCTCAGGACAACCAGGCTAAGCTACAAGCAAAGAAGGACACTGGAAAGACAAAGAAATATATCGGGGAGTGGTGCAAATTCCATAAGTTCCCTTGGCATAACATTACTGATTGTCGCTCAAAACAGTTGCTGGTGGTTGAGGTGAAATACTCTGAAACATATGTGGGTTTCGACTCTGAGTCAAAACTAGAAAGAGGGAGATAGATCATTGAAGTGGAACCTAGTTCCACCGTTGCTACCACCAAGATCCATCCTGGTGAACCAGATGAGCCAAAGGAAGGAGAGCACCACTTTCATTCACATATGTGGGTGAAAGGCACCCCACTACACTTCATCATTGATAGCGGTAGCCAAAAGAACCTCATCTCGGTAGAGGTTGTCAAGCGACTAGCCCTACTGACAACACCGCACTCGCAGCCCTATACTATTGGATGGCTCCACCAAGGAAGCGATCTCCACATCAACCAATAGTGTCTCCTATCGTACGACATCATGCCCTTCAAAGATGAGGTATTGTGTGATGTTTCTCCTCTCGAAGTTTATAATGTTCTTTTGGGCCAACCTTATTTATGGAAACATCATGATGTATATGCATCCAGGCCTCGAAGTGTTATTATTACTTTGAACAAGAAATTGTATAAGATACCCAAGGCAGTCCCACCTAGTGTTATTTCCTTGATCTTTGCCAAGCAATGCACAGAGGTCATCTCTCAGACCGATAAGTTTGTCTTCTTTGCGATTCACTCTCAAAGTGAGTGAAAAATTGAAGCCACATCCTGGGCCTCCGTGGCTGAGCTCTTCACACAACATAAGCAAGTGGATAAGATCATGGAAGAATACACATATATCTTCTCCTCACCCATTGGGGTACCTCTGCACTATCATTCAAACATCCCATCGATCTAACCCATGGTGCATCGCTACCCAATGGGATAGTCTACCACTGCTCTCTATTAGAGAATTAGGATATCAAGCGTTAGATCCAAGAATTGATCCACAAGCGGCACATCCGTCCTAGCTCATCGCCTTGTGGGAGCCCAATCATGTTGGTGCAAAAGAAAGATGGGACTTGGCGACTCTGCATTGATTATCGAGCCCTAAATAAAATCACAATTAGGAACCGATAGTCGATTCCCCGAATTGACGATCTCCTTGATCAACTCAAGGGGTCCAAATACTTCAATAATATTGATCTAAAGTCTGGTTACCACCAGGTCCTAATAGATAAGACAGATGTATGGAAGACAACCTTGAAGTAAAAAGAAGGTCTTTTTGAATGGTTGGTCATGCCCTTTGGTTTGAAAAATTCTCCAGCAACTTTCATGAGCATGATGGAAGATATCCTGTGACCTTTCACCAACACGTTTGTAGTGGTGTATCTGTACGAAATCCTCATCTACATAAAGACTTGGGTGGAACACTTGCAACATATTCAGCAGGTTCTGCACACCCTACAGAAGCACAAGCTATATGCCAACTTGGAAAAATGATCCTTAGACATGGATAAGGTCTAGTACCTAGGCTACATCATTGATCAACATGGTGTGCATGTGGATCTAGCCAATATCTAGGTCATCTATGACTAGCTAACCCCAACCACACTCACTGAGATTTGGAGCTTTTTGGGCATTGCCAATTTCTATACAAGTCTGTGTTGGGATTCTCCCATATTGCATGGGCCCTTAGCCAAGTATCCAGGGGTGGTGGTAAGAATTTTTTTTTGTGAGGCTTGTCCCAACAATAAGCATTCGATGATTTGAAGTAGTGCTTATGCTCAGCCCCAGTAATTTCATTACTGGACCTGCAACAACCCTTTGAGATCGAGACAAATTCTTCAGACTATGCTTTGGGCACATTTATTACTCAACACAACCACCCCGTGCCCTATCATAGTGAGACACTATCAGATGTCATCCGTAAGTACCCTAATTACAAAAAAAAATGTACTCAATTGTGCAAGCCTGGCGCTAGTGAAGACATTACATTCTTGGGAAGGAGACAATCATCCACACTGATCATAAGCCACTGTAGTTCATGTAGACACAAGGAAAATTACATAATTACCGCCATCAGAAGTGGTCGACATACTTGTAGAAGTTCCACCTCAACATCAAGTATAAAACAAGAAGTACCAATCGAGTCACTGATTTCCTCAGTCAAACTCTAGTTGCGGAACTCACCACAGTGCTAGACTCTTGTGGCCATGAGACCTCCATATGGTCTCACCTCTATGAGATAGACCCTAAATTCACCACCAACTACCAAATGTTGGGTGCAAACTCAGTTGTCGCTAATTTTCATCTCCAGGATGGGTTGTTGTGCTATTTGGGCCATCTTTGCGTTCCATCAAGTGAGCGAGCGAAGCTAATTTTGGAATCCCACTACAGTTGGGTGGCAGGACAGTGGTAGTGCTACAGAAACATTTATACTTGTCAAAAATTCGACATGATGTCAACAAGTATATCAGGTCCTACACTTTGTGCACTATTTCCAAACCAAACACTAAGAAAAAAGTCCTATACACTCCTCTTCCAACTTGTTATAGCCCTAAATTTCCCTACTCATGCATACATGGCCTTGGCCCTCTTACTTGCATATTTTTCCAAAGCACTTATCAGAAGCTCTTCTTAAAAACACTTTTTTTAGAGGATGTACGGACACTGCACCATTACATATCGCATACATACACTTACTGCATCACTATAGCTCATGTACATATGCATGTTTCACCATTACATCTCGTGTATACTTGCAAAAGTTGTAAAAAAATAAAAATTTGCAAGGAATTCGTTGAAATTTACGGCTATTGGAAGTTTCCCAACTAATCCACCTGCTATAGCCCATCACCCAACTGAATAACCATCATTTTTTCATATAAAAGGAGGTGTTGGGGTCTCATTTCACATCTAAGCATAAGAACAATGAAACTCTGCCCGATTTTACTTCCCCTCATTGCCCAATATATTGTTGCCTTTTGTAAGATATTGCCTCAACATTCCCTCATCAACCCCTTCTTCCTCCATTTAACCCATTCTCTTCCAGAGAAGTGATCAAAAGGTTGAGAGAAGAAGTTCATACAAGGTGCACTTGGAGCATGGTAAAGAGAAGCCTGGACCATGTTCGTAGAACGATAGTCGACTCAGATTGTAAGGTATAATATTTGTATTATGAATAAAAGAATTACGTTTTCCTGTCCCAAATGATGGTGTCTTGAGTTTTTTAATTGATTTATACTTAACATATAATGTCTAACCCTAAATTATGTATCGAATATCATGCTTGTAGTTCTTTGTTTGCCTATCTTTGGATGCAGGTCAACCTTGGGAGGAGACGTGTATTCGGTGGAACTTCCAAGCATGAGGAGATCATCACAAGACGTGGGATCAAATGTATAGTTACCCGATCTCTTCTCTCTTTGATTTCTTTACATTAGTTTTGGTATGTTTGGGGTAGTATTGAGAATTGACTAGCTTTTAGATGGTTATTCTCTCTATATACATATTGAACCTTGGTGTAGTTAAAGGGGGGGCTTTCCCCTTAGTAGAACTAGCGACCATACTGGGGATGCCTCTAGGGTGTTTTAGGGGATTTTGGGTTGTTTGATTGGTTTGTTTTCCTTTCAAGTTTCTTTCGAGTTTTATGAGTCTGTCAAGGGATTCTGGTCACCTTCAGGTGCAATACCAGTTATCCCTACCTAGTAAGACTGCCTGGTATTTTCTTTTTTTGGAAAGATATAGAGGTGTACGCACCATGTCTTGAGTCAGCCCATGTACATACGCATTTTCTCAGTAAAAAACCCGCGTACATACGCAGGCTGCTGATTCAACAACCCACGTCTCTGTTTCAAGAAAAAAATTGAAAAAGAGGGAGTTTTCATCTTTCCCGATTAAAGTTCACACTTCTCATGGTTTTCTTGGATTAGTCCAGAGTCTCTGTTTACATCCATAGCCTAGGTATAGAGTTCAGTTTACTTGTTTTCTTGGTTTTGTTGTGTTTACCTTTTAAAAGGGTTTTAAGCAAGTTGTTGAATTGTGAATCTGCCTTTTTGGTTTCTTGATTGAATCCCCACGATCTGCAGTGGGATAAAGGTTTTTTTCGGTCTTGTTTTAGTCTTTTTATCCTTTTTTACTTGCTTTGAAAAAATAAAAAGATTTATTTCAGTTTTTCTCTTTAAGGCATTTACAAAAAAAAAAAAATTTCTTTTTAGTTTGGTATAGTTAGAGTTGGTTATTTGCAAAAAGGAAAAAGAGTCTTTCTTTCAAGTTATTCTTGATTTCTTAGAACATAAGTAGCTTGTAGTCAAGCAAAAGTAGGTTTCAGGTTTTCTTTACAAGATCTTGAAAAATTAGTTAAGAAAAGTTGTGTTTACAAAGAGTTAGTTACAAAGCTTTGTTTCTAAATTAAAAGTAATTTTTCTTTCAAGTGCTTTAATTTTATCCTCCTTTTCGTCTCTTATAACATCATTATTTTCACCACCATACCTTATGAGTAAATCAAGCCTTTAAAAAGAACGCTTAATCTAAAATAAACTAGACTTTTTATGTTTGTAGGGTCAACCAACTAGTTTAGGGTTAGGGGCTTGAATTAGGTTGGAGAGGAAACTATTCAAGGCTGTTAAATCAAACATTGGAGTCTGAGTTAGGGAGTGATTAATTCCAGTGTTGTAAAATTTATCTAGGAGCCCCCTATAACACAGGGGATAAAAACGAGGTCGCGTGAGGTCGCGAGAGTAATACCGACTGCATTTTCCTACGAAGCTTCGTGGACCTCGAATCTGTTCGAGATCCTCTATTGTCTCCCGGACCATTTCCTTTCGATACCCCTGATAGGATTGAAACTTGTTATCCTTCTCATTGCGATCTGCCAGACTGTCGACTATACCTGCCTAGTAACTGACTGTGAGTTGAAAACTTATTTTCCCATATTCTAGGGACTTACATGGGTGACTATGGGGGTATACTGCGATACCTAGGGTATACGTCAGATCACACTTTACAGAGTATACCCGGAGGGTGATTCCATGTTCGAGTTTCACTTGCACCGGTTAGTTTCTCTAGTGTTGATTTGTCCTTCCTACTAGATAGTCATCTAGTTGATTTATCTTTTAGGTAATTTTTAGTGTGTGCTTGGTGTTTAAACACTAGTTAATCCTTACTGTGTCAGTTGATCATTTCAAAAGGTGGAAGATCAACAACTCTGTCAAACTCACAAATGATTCAGGGCCTGTCATTAATTACATTGGAGCCACCTCCGCCACTTTTACAGTGAATAATTGACCAACAAGGATCGTTCGAAGTGAATGGGCAGTAGGAAATTGTGCCCAAGCATACTCTACAAGGAGACTAATTGAATCCAGAGGAACATACCATTTTTTACCTTGAGGAAGAATCTCTCGAGCCATCCAACCCTCCAATTACTGAATTTTTGGCACCGATCTTAGTTCAATTTGTCCCTCCTGAGGTGACACCCTCTGAGTGCCAGCTAGTATTACAACCAAAAATGGAAGTGAATGTTGCTACTTCATCCGAGAGTCCTCATACTCCTATTACAACTACTACCACAGGGGGCATCCTGCCTCCTCTCCCACCTTCGCCAGTCCAAATCACAGTGGTCTCGACTCCCTCTACTTTGGGTAGTGGCCTGATACTATTATCGACATCGAATACCACTCCATTTACTCAAAGTGCGATGGGCCCTCCATTCTCATATGGGATGCCCGACTTTGATTCAAACTGGTTTCTTACCTACTCCACCTTACAAACCATGGGTTTGGGGGAAAGGAGCTCAAACACTTTCATGCAAGGGTCAATCAGGGGTGCTTCAGTCCCCTTTAATGCTATCCCTTATGATGTAGTTCATATACCTCCTCCATCCCCCTCGCTCAGTTGTTCTTTCCAACAGCCAATCAGGCTGAATGTTAATTATAGATTGTTTGGAGCAGGCAATTTAAGACCTTATTCTTACAAAACATCGATGGGATCTATGTCATTCTATTTATTCGATGCGTTTGGGAACAACTCTTTTTCTTCGGCTATTGTCTTGGTTGGGGGCAACCTCGGTTTTGGGAAATAGAACCCCGTGCAGGGTACTATTTCTTAGCGGGAAGCGATGACTTGATTTTTCTCTTCAAAGGGTCTTTAGAATCCTTAGCAGGGATCAGTTCCCTCATAAGGGATGTTGGTCAGGGGAAACCCCTTCCATGCTCAATGGAACCCCGGGCAGGGCTCTATACCTATGCCTGTCAGATTGGCTGGGGGCATCCCCTTCCAAAATCCTTGGCCATAGTTTCTGTATGCTGGTCAAGGCCATAGTTTCTACCAAAACCCTGGCCATCAGTCCAAGTTTTCCTGGCAATCTGGTGCCAATCAAACTCCAGGACCCTCTTTTCCTATACAAAGTACTCAACCTAAACTATCGTTTCTGGAAACACTACATCTGCCGAACTTGTCGATATTATTGAATGACCCAATTTTTCACGATACGCGTTGGCCCCCCATGCTGACTAAGTTTCCCTCATATATTCTGAAATTCAAAGGAAATCCTGGCAAATATCTAGGTGATCATGTGACAACTTTCCATTTATGGTGCTCATCAAACTCACTATGAGATGACTCTGTACAGTTGCACATTTTTCAATGCACACTTATAGGGGGTGCTGCGAAATGATATATTGAGCTCGACCGCTAGAGGTATTCTTAATTCAACGACTTGGCGATGGTCTTTTTGAATCATTTCCAGTTACCTTTGAGATACGACATCGCCACTGAATTGATGGCCAATTTTGAGAAAACTAAGGCCGACCACATATTTGATCATATTTGAGAATGACAACGTCAAAAGAGCTTGATTAAGGTCTAGGTCCCTTCTGCTTTCTTGTTGGATTGGTTCCTGAAGTCTTTGGTGCCCTGCATATCCAAGGACATAGCGACTTCTGGAGTGTTTTCAGAGGAGGAGGCGATTATGAGAGCACATTAGCTTGAACTGATCTACTCTCAGTATGGCATGCTCTATGATATTTTTCCAGATGCACTGCATTTTGTTCTCAATAAGGCCAAGAAAAAGACTGGACCCCATGCCAATGGTATTGTGGGATTAGAACAAGGAAATTCCAGTGATCTTTTGTCAAATCAATTGCAACAATTGTCGATACAACAGTTTGTGGCCAACAAGACCTCGATTTTGGTTGTTCTCCCTACCCAAACATCGGATGTACACAGTGTGCATTCGAAAAACCATGAGGCCAACCAACATCCTGAGGCAAAGAAGAAAAAACAGAACAAGAAGGGTAAAGGGGACAAAAAGGCTACCGGTAATGTTGGCAGGGGAAAAATGGAGAAGAGAAAGTCAAAGTATCCATGTAATCTTTGCACGAAATACCACCCAACTCGTATGTGACCTCGCCTCATAGAATCTCAGAAGCTATTGGTGAAAAAATATCCTTCTGTTCTAACGAACCCATTTCCACATGGGAAAAACATGGCTCAATCTTTAGTGTCTTTGAGCACAGAAGGGGGCAGTCAGGGACCCCCAGTGACTAAAAATAATAACCCGACCGCAAATATTTACATGATGAATGTCGAGGATAATATAGTGATCGGGGATCGATATTAAGGAATGCCAGAATCGGTCTGAAAGGGAAAAGAAGCCACGAACCCGCCAACTCCTCTCCAGATTGAGAAGATGGCGGGCGAAACGATGACTCGCATGACTCGCATCCCAAAAGGTGTGTTTAAAAAGGCTTCTCATAATCCAAACGCAAGGGCCACCCAGAACTACTCCGTTGTGGAATATGTGACACAAACCCCTTGCACGATGTCTACTTTGGAAGTCCTCCAAAGTTTCCCTTCGTAAAGAAAAGCTCTATTATCTACCTTGGTATCGGCATAGAAGTGTAACCTGGGAGTGATCATTTTCAATCCAACTAAATTGAAACCTCATCTTCCTTACCACATTGCATTTCATATAGTAGTGGCTTATACCACGAAATATTTTACTTGGAAAATTTTACGTATAGTGGTTGAAGAGGGTGCCTAGACTTATGTGGTGTCATTGGCATGTTGGAAGGCCATTAGCCAACCTGGTTTGTCTCTGTCGCCTACGTTTCTTATAGCGTTTGATAGTTGGTTTGTTCAGACCACATGGGATCATTCCTTCTTTCCCCATGCAATTGGGAGGAAAAACTGTGTGTGTCGAAGTAGAAGTGGTCAATGCGCCTCTTGACTACAACCTGTTGTTAGGAAGGAGTTGGAATTATGTGATGCATGTAGTGGTTGCTACAGTTTTTTGGGTCTTGTGTTTTCCACATGAGGGCCAGATAGTGACGATTGACCAGTTGGCCTTCTCCCATCCTGACCCTTCATCGGGGGCTTCCATGGTCCTGATGATTGATAGTTTGCAGTCCGACACTGTCAACTTAGGTGCTGGTTTGTTTCCATTGTTTATGGGAACTTTTTATTACCCACCAGCTTCTGGAGATGTCAAGATTATATCGACAGTTCTCGACTAGCCTAGGGCCGCAATTTTTAAAGTTTCATAGTTTTGAACAACTATTTAACGATTCATGGACTCTACCTTCCCCATCAACGTCGATGGAGGGGACAAGGAATCCTGGCATGGACATATCCTTGTCTACAATCGAGGTTGCGTACAACATTTTCCAACAATCTTTGGTCAACCCCGATCTGACTCCCACATGGGAGTTAGATCCAGTTCTCAAGCCTATTTGGGCTCAAGGTTCTCTTTCCACTAAAGATACCTTAGACCTGGTCTTTCCCTCTGACGAGGAAATTCTCGAGGCATTGAATGGTCCCAATAGACCTTGGGATGATCTTCCTCATAGATCTTACTTCTTTCTCGAGTTAAAGAGAATAGAGACGGGAGAATTTGTTTCGATCGTGAATGGAGATAATGCATGTCTTATCAATAGTCTAGCTATGCACACAGTTTATGCCAAGGGTAATATGGAAAGTATCAGTACAATGATTCCCATAGATATATCCAAAACCCCTAGCATTGTGGAGAATGTTTTCATCGAAGAAGCCTGCTCCCCCAAAGATATTCGAATTTATACAGAGTTATTTAAGGAATTCCGCGACGTTTTTTCTTGGTCTTATGAGGAAATTCTAGGCATAGACCCAATAATTGTCGAACATGAATTAACGACTTATCTTGATGCCAAGCCAGTCCAACAAAAGCTTCATCTAGTGAATCCTCGAAATGAAGAAGCAATTAATACTAAAGTATAAAAATTCTCAAAGCTGGTTTTATCTACCCCGTACAAATAACAAAATGGGTTTCAAACCTCGTTCCGGTTAACAAGAAACAAGGTACAATTTGTGTGTGCATGGACTTCCATGATTTGAATAATGCATGTTTGAAAGACAATTTTCCCACCCCATTCATCAATCATATTGTCGATGAGTGTGCAGGCTGTGAGGTCTTTTCATTCATGGATGGTTTCTCGGGATACAATTAGATTCAGATCAAACCCGAAGACCAACATAAAACAACTTTTATTTTTCCTTGGGGCACATTCGCATATCGTAAGATGAATTTTAGCCTGAAGAATGTTGGAGCCACCATTTAGTGGGCCATGTCATTTTCTTTTCACGACTTTAGACATATATTTGAGGCGTATCTTGATGATCTAGCATCACACTCTCACAAGAGATCTGCTCATCCAGCTCATCTTCGACTAATCTTTGAATGATGTCTCTACTATCAGATTCGCTTGAATCCTAAAAAATGTAGTTTCAGCGTGATGTCAGGTCGTCTCTTAGGTTTTATTGTTTTGACAATAGGAATCATGGTTGATCCTCTCAAGGTTGAGGCCATAGTTCAATTTCTTCCCCCATGTACGATACCCCAGCTTCAAACCTTATAAGGGAAAGCAAAATTTCTTCAGTGTTTTGTTGCAAATTACGTCGATATCACTAAAGGGTTTATGCATCTCTTGAAAAAGGGAGTCCCATTCTGTTGGGATGAAGCCTCTCAACACTCTTTTGAAGCATTGAAACATGCCCTTACGTATGCCCCTCTACTCCAGCCTCCTGATTATAACAAAGTTTTATTGTTGTATTTGGCTACTGCAGACTTGACCATCGGCATGGTCTTGTTTCAAGAAGATGATCTTCTTGAATAGCATGTTATATATTACCTTAGTCGAGGCCTGATTGGGCTGGAACTCAACTATTCTCACATTGAGAATATTTCTTTGGCAGCTGTTCATGCTGTCCAACAGTTCTGTCATTACATTTTGCTTCGCAAGACCACTGTCATTGTCATTGTGAACCCTTTCCAATATGTGTTAACACGGTGGGTTATTGGTGGAAAAATCAGTAGATGCATTGTAGTCCTCCAGAAATTGGACTTGGATTTTGTTTCTGTGAAATCCAAAAAGTCATTGGTCTTTGCTGAACTTATTTCGGAACTTTCGGTCGAGTCTAGTGATATCACGCCTGAAGAATAACCTATCAAAGAAGGTATTTTTCTAATCGCATCTTCGGAACCCTAGTATGGAGATATACTAGTCTATATCCAGACTTTGAAGTGCCCTACTTCTGCCTTCTGGGACAAGCGTCAACGAATTCGACATCAGGCATGAAACTATCTTATCCTCAATGACACTTTATATCGTCGAGGTGTGGATTGCATTCTTCACCGATGCCTTATCCATGAGGAAGAAGAGCTCGTTTTGAATGAGTTTCACACTCGAGCATGTGGCGGTCATTTTTCTAGATTGGAAACAACCCAAAAGATTATACATGCCAATTACTTCTGGCCCTTGTTAATCAAGGATTCATTTGGGGTGGTCAAGAAGTTCCACTCATGTTAGATCTTCTATTGGAAGATGCAAGCACATCTTGCTCCCATGTTTCCTGTCATTTCTGTTGGTCCTTTCACCAAGTGGGGATTGACTTTACTACATGTCACTAGGCTTTAGCCAAGGGGAATCGCTACATCATCGTAGTGGTAGACTAGTTCATGAAGTGGGTCAAGGCTATGCCAACATTTAACAATGATGGATAAATAATGACTCTTTTCATTTTTAACCAGATAGTAGAAAGGTTCAGCATCCCGAAGGATATTGTCACTGACCATGGCAATCACTTCCAAAACAAAATGATGTATGAGTTAACATCAAAGCTCAAGTTCAGGAAAGAACATTTGTCACCTTATTACCCACAAGTAAATGATCAGGTTGAAGCTGTGAATAAGTCTCTCAATACTATTCTTCAGCGGATGATAAATTCTTCCAAGTCAAATTGGAATTTGATGTTGTACTCAACGTTGTGGGCCTACTGAATGTCTGTGAATACTGACACCAATTTCTCACCTTTTCAACTCGTATACGGGATGGAAGGAGTCTTACCTATCGAGTTTCAAATTCCTTCTTTAAAGTTGGCAGTGGAATTACTGTCAGACACTTCACCTCTTGAGGAATGCCTAATATATCTAGAGAAACTCGATGAGTAGCATTGTGATGCAGCTTCAACGAATGAGGCTCATCAGAAAAAAGTCAAGTGTCAGTACGATCAGTCTGTTCATCCTCTAATTTTCTTCGAAGGCAATATTGTCTTGGTCTATGATCAGGACAAAGATCCCCCAGGGGCAGGCAAGCTCAAAACCATGTGGTTCAGATTGTTCATTATGAAAGAGGTCTTGAAGAAGGGTGCTTACCATCTGGTTGAATTTGAAGGAAATTCCTTGTCAGATCCTAGAAATGGGCTCTACCTCAAGAAGTATTATTCTTAGGTCGGTCACCTGGGTGACTTATTGTACATATGTATAGTTTCTTATACAAATTTTTGTCTTTTTTGTTTTGTGGACATGTAGTTATTTATGTCTTCTTTATAACTGTGGAAAAAGTCAAGTGAATTGGAGGTGTATTTTGGGTTCGCGGATGGCGCTAGCTGACACACTCGGAGGCTTGCTTCCACATCTTGGGTGATTTTCACACTTGGAGGCTAGTTGCTATCTTCCGGAGGTATTTTTCTAGGTGACGCCACAAATAATGTCGCTGAGTACAGTGCAGTGATAGAGTTTCTTTATGATGCCTTGTTGCATGGAATTTCTCACCTCCGGGTCTACCTAGATGCTCAGCTAGTTCTATCTAAATTAAATGGATTTTACCATGTTTATGATCCCACTTTCCACAGACGTTTCCTTAGTGTACGTCTCTTAGAAAGTTATTTTGATTACATTACGTATATCCATGTTCCTAGGAGATTTAATTATATGACAGATACTCTAGCTAATCAAGTATTAGACTAACATGTTGTACACACATAAAAAGAGAAGCACACACATACACATGTACATACATTTGTAAAAAACAAATGTGATCGATACGACAAATAAGATGTATGTATATATATATATATATATATATCAAAACGTGTCATGAGTACATAGGTGGGGGCACGAGCACCTAAAAACTAATGTTCAGTATACATCGCTAGGCTTATGCCCTCAAAATATACAAGTACAAAAGGTTCCCTCGACACATCACAAGTCTATCCTAGATAAGCACGAGGCCTATTGGCCCTGCCATAATGCATGACGTCGTTGGCCAAATGCTGGAAAAGATGGACCCATGTCCGTGGCACCCCCACTACATGAGACTGCATGGAAGGTGGGAGATCCTTGATCTTGGCCATGGGTATTGTGCGAGTGAGAGCTATAAGGTTGCACTCCACTCATCTGAAAAATCTCTCAGCCTCTCCAACTGGAGGTCCCCATGTGCCTGCTGGTCTGCCGACTACTGTTGGTCCTTCCTTTGGTCAAGGAAGTTGTCGAGTCCTCATGAATTTTACTGGATGCACTAGTCCCACATCTGTACATAGAAGATACACAAGAGTCAGTACTCTATACACACATAAAAATGATATATATATATATATATATATATATATATATATATATATATATATA
>JASDQU010370394.1:47645-62482 GCA_032191745.1 Picea mariana
AGTCTTCATGGGGTATAAAAATGGCTGAAAAAAAATACCTCTTAATCAGAAATATAATCAGGCTCCACGACCAACAATCTCCCACTTGTGTACTGATCTCAAAAACTCTAACATTGTTGTATCTGCTAGACTATGATCCTTTTTGGACCTATAAAATTTTTCATCTTCACCTTCATTCTTGAAGACCAACTAAAATTGAGAAGGAACTCAGTTTCTCCCTGGTTACTCCCTTTGTTAACATGTCTGCAGGATTATGGCTAGTGTGAATCTTTTCCAACTTCAAATATTCATCTTCCAAAATAGATTGTATGAAATGGTACCTCGGTTGTATATGCTTAGTATTCAAATGGAAGGCTAAGTTCTTTGCAAGATGAATGACACTCTCATTGTCACAATACAACCTACTATTCTCCCACTTCTTTCCCAATTCCTTCGTAAACCTCTGTAACCAAATCAATTCTTTACTAGCTTCTGTAGTAGCAACATGCTCTGCTTCTATTGTTGAAAGTGAAACAACCTTTTTCAGTTTCGAAATCCAACTTACTGTTGTTCCACCTATAATAAAAACATACCATGTGGTGCTCCTCCTGCTATATTTATCACTTTCCATATCTGAATCAACATATCCCTGTAGAATAGTGACTGAACCTCCCAAACATAATGCATGAGTAGCAATACCTATCAAATACTTGAGAATCCACTTTACTTCCTCCCAATGTTCTTTACCTAGATTTTTCATATACCTTCTCACAACTCCCACTACATTTGCAATATCCGGTCTTGTGCAAACCATCGCATACATCAAGTTGCCAATTGTTGATGAATAAGGGACCCTGAACATGTATTCTATCTCCTCCTGTGTCTTGGGACACATTTCCTTAGTTAATTTGAAATGGCTGGCCAAAGGTGTACTAATTTTTTTTTCATTCTACATTCTAAACCTCTCCAACACCTTCTCTATGTACTCACCCTAAGACAATGTCAATCTGCGATTTTTCCTGTCTCTTGCTATTCTCATACCAAGGATTTTCTTTGCAACACCCAAATCCTTCATCGCAAATGAATTAGATAATTTATTCTTGAGCACATTTATATTCTGCATATTAGACCCTGTAACAAGCATGTCATCTACATACAATAATAAGATAATATAGCTTCCATTTTCTAGATTTTTAAAATAAATGCAATGATCAGAATGACATCTACTATAACCTTGTCCTGTCATAAACCTATCAAACTTCAAATACCACTGCCTTGGAGCTTTCTTTAGGCCATAAAATCTCTTCTTCAACTTGCATACCAAAGTCTCCTTCCCTTTGACCTCATACCCATGTGGCTGTTGCATATAAATCTCTTCCTCTAAATCCCCATGGAGAAAAGTTTCTTTTACATCTAAATATTCAAGATACAAATATTCTACTGCCACAAGACTTAAAATAGTCATAATTGAAGTCATTTTAACAACAAGAGAAAATATTTCATCAAAATCTATACCTTTCTTTTGTGTAAACCCCTTTACAACAAGTCTATCCTTGTACCACCTTTTGCCTCCATCTTCTTCCTTCAACTTGCCAACCCATTCATTCTACAATGCTCTTTTTCCTGCAGGCAACTGAACCAAATCCCAAGTCTGGTTATTTACCAGGGAATCCATTTCCTCTTTCATGCCTTTCTCCCACTTCTTTTTAGTGTCTACTTGCATTGCCTCTTTATAACATTCTGGTTCACCAGAATCAGTCAACAATAAATAATACAATGAAGGAGAGTATCGTTCAGGGGGTCTACTTAACCTGGTAGATCTTATAACAACACTTTCGGGAGTTTGAGGTACATGTTGGTCCAATTCTTGTACATTTTTACTTTTTGGTACCTTCTGAATTTCTTTTTCAGTGATCTCATCAAGCATTGTGTATTCTGGTTTTTCTTTTTCTTGTATCTTTCCCTGCAACTGATCTTTGTACATAACCTTCTCATTGAATATGGCATATATACTCCTAATGATTTTTTTATTTTCATAATCCCATAAGTGATAACCAAAATCATTAACACTATATCCAATAAACGTACACTTCTTGGATTTTGCCTCAAGCTTTGTTCTATTTTCTTTATCAATATGGAAATATGCTTCACAACCAAAAGTCTTCAAAAAATAATAGTTTACCTTTTTACCTGTACATGGCTCCTCTGGAATTATACCATCCAAAGAGATTGAACATCCTTTGTTTATTAAAAAAACAACAATATCTACAAAATCTTCCTATAAATGTAAGGGAAAACCAACATGCAATCTCATACTCCTTGCACACTCCATGATCATCTTGTTCATCCTTTCTAACACACCATTTTCTTGTGGTGTTCCTAGAACTGTCTTCTCTCTACGAATCCCATGGTATGAACAATAATCGTCAAAATCCTTGATGCAATATTCACCTCCACTGTCTTATCTGAGACACTTCAACCTTTTTCCTGTCTCATTCTCAACCAAAGATTTCAATCTCTTAAAAGTATAAAAAACATCATATTTGTGTCGAATGCAATAAACCCAAGTTTTTCTAGTTGCATCATCAATAAAATTAACATAATAATGAGAGCCACCAAGATATTATACCTGATATGGCCCCCATACATCTATATGCACAAGCTCTAACCTTTCACTCTTCTTTTCTTTTCCGACTCTGAGAAATCTAGCTCTCTTAGCTCTCTTGTGTTTTTCTCATAGAAATCCAAATAATTTTTTTTAAGATCTGGCAACAAATTTCTTTTGTGAAGTATCAATGTCTCGTTCTCACTCATGTGTCCAAGCATATGATTCCACAGTGTTGTATCCACTCCTATAGAAGCTAAAGAGATAGAAGAGTCAGTATTAACAGTACATAAATACAATGTACCTACCTTCTCTCCTTTTGCTATCACCACTGATCCTTTGATGACCTTCCACACCTTATTTGTAAATATGGATATACAACCTTCAATTTCCAACTGTCTTGTTGAAATTAGATTTTTCCTTAGATCTAGAACATGTCTTACCTATTTTAACAACCATTGGTTTCCATTTCTTTTCTTTATTTTTACCTTTCCCATTCCAACAATTTTTCATGGTGCATCATCACCCAAATGAACCTATCCAAAATCACCTTGAACATAATCTAGAAAAATTTTCCTATGGGGTGTGGCATGAAATGAAGCCCATGAATCTACTACCCAAGACTCATAAATATTATCTATAGAAAGAATCAAATAATCTTGTAACACATCACCTGTTACATTTGCTTCCTAATGTTTCTCCTGTTGTCCATCTCTTTGTTTTTTTGGAGCTCTGCAGTCTTTCTTCAGATGCCCTTTCTTCCCACAATTACAACACTCTATCTTTCCAAGTCTAGATATGGACTTGCCCTTCCTAGAATTCTCGTGGTTTCCTGAGCCCTTTCCTCTATCCTTTTGTCTTCTCATTTTCTCCATTTTTAACACATTACCTGATGTCTCACATGTGCTTTTACATCACATTTTATCGCTATGGATAACACCAAAAAAATCATCCAATTTTAGAGTGTTTGAACCAGAGACATAGTTACTTACAACCATGACCAAGACATTCCAACTTTCTGTCGATGAACACAATATTAGAAGAGCCCTAACCTCATCATCAAAGTCCACTTTTATAGAACTTGGTTGATTAGTAACTGTATTAAATTCATTTAAATGATCTGCAACAGACCCACCTTCTGACATCTTCATATTAAATAATCTCTTAATTAGAAATACCTTATTGGATACTGAGGGTTTTTCATACATTTTATCCAATGCGTCCATCAGCTCCTTCATTGTCTTTTATTTTGAAATATTGAAAGCCACCGACGCTGCTAGGCTCAGCCGTATCGTTCCTAGTGCCTTTCTGTCAAGAACCTCCCATTCTTCATCATTCATGGCCATCGACTTCTTTGTTATTCCACCCAATGGTAGGAATAGATCCTTCCGATATAAATAATATTCCATCAACATCTTCCATAACTGGTATTTTTGGACGTTAAATTTCTTGACCCTAAACTTTCCATCTTCTGCCATTTCTCCCACTCGAGCTAGGAACCCTCTTTTCCTGCGAGTTACCTTTTTCTCTGATACCAGTTGTTAGTAAAACAGGATCATAAAACAATAAAATAAAAAACAAATGTAGAAATAAAACACAGAAGATACATAATACAATAGAGACACAGATATACGTGGTTCACCCAGTGTGGGCTACGTCCACCAGAGAAATTGTCAGGTCCTTCCTTTTTATTATCCAACAAAAGAAGGGATACAACCTACAACACACCCGCTCTAACTTCCTCTTCTTTATATCACATTCTCCTCACTCAGAATACAATATTCGCAATGATACATAACCGCAATACATTTCCCTCATAAAAGAGGGTTGCCTTCTAGGGAAAAAAAAACTTAACATAACTTCTATCGTCAGATCTACGACCTTATAATGAACGATCCAGATTTAATATGAAATTACAATATACATTTACAAGGCAATTTTTCCTTTGGGGGCTTTGCCCTCGAACCCCGGTAGGGGGCCTACTTTCCCCCGGACCCCGCAGGAGGGGCAAGCCCCCCCCCCCTGCACTCCCCCATGTGGAGGAGTGTAGATTCTTCTAGGGTGTAAAGTCTTCATGGGGTATAAACATGACTGAAAACAAAGACCTATGAATTAGGAAGATAATCAAGCTCCACAACCAACACCCCAACCATTTTAGGCTAATAAAAAAAACTCAAAGGCAATTAACATTTAACTCCAAAATTATTGACTCTAAGACATCGCTAAGATAGATCTCTTCATACCTGCAAAAGAAAACATTTCTCGAATTTAAAATTTAAAAATTTTAAATAAAATATATCTACAAATTTAAAATAAAATGTACACATATCATTTTAGATAAATAAAACAAATTGTGATTAAAGCAAAATTGACATGTACCAAAAGTGTTAAGTTTCATCTTCCAACATCCATGTGCTCATTTTCCACCAAATAATGTAAATATCTGTAACAATAAAAGAAAAACCAATAACACATATTAACATATATACTTTATTAGAAAATATTTTTAATATATTTAACTTTATTAAATAAGCAATGAGAAAGAATAATATACCCAATCGGATTTCCACAGATCTAAGATTATTTCTCTCTTTTTATTATACTTTTTTGGCATTTTTTAAAAACCAAACTTACATCACGAATGACTTAATATAGAGAGTAACTTTACTCTCCATATTAATCCATTCTTTGCATACATCTTTAATTTTGTTTTATAACCAAATGCTCTTTCAACATTGCCTACATGATATAAGCAATGTAAGATCATATCTAGCAAATTTTTAAAGAGAAAAATGGTGTGCTTGGTAACCAATTTTAGTGTTTAGAGTTAGATAATACCCGAAAAATAAATTCACTTGTGTCTGCAGAAAGTTCACAAATCTCCATATTAATCCATTTTTCTAGTAAAATACTTATCTCCGCTTCTGTAGTGGAATATATGTTCTCATATAATCAAATGCCCTTTCAAATTAAAGGTCTCACAAATCTCCCCTTCCAAGAAAATACTTATATCTATGAAAGTTCACAAATCTCCATATTAAAAGTCATTCTTCCAAGCAAATACGTATCTCCTCTTTCTGCGGTGGAATAGATGTTCTCATATAATCTTTCATGTACATGCAGAAAACACAAATCTGCACATATATTAAGTCATTCTTCAAAAACCATTTAAATCTTTCATCTTTCTACATGGGATGTATTCATATTACATATAATCAAATGCTCTTTGAAATATGTCTTCATCATGATCTAAACATTAGTGAGATCATGCACATACATAGCTTATTTGTAAATCTACAAATGTTGGTTTTTGTGGTTAGTAAGCAATTAGTGAAGAGTTTGACAATACCCCAAGAAGGAATTCACTTCATTGAATGCAGAAAACACAAATCTCCATATTACACCATTCTTGGACAAGAAGGTAGGGAATGAAATCAAAGAAAATTTAGAAACTTCCCCTTTTCTAATGTGGGATAGAGTCTATTCTCAAATAATCAAATGCTCAAGTTCAAAATTAGGTCTGCATCATGATCTACATATAAATAAGATTGAATGTACCATTTTATATGACGATAAACTTATATAGGAGTTCTATATATTTCAAAATGATTGATCGAAGCATTGAAAAGTTATATAGACACTAGTTGAGTAACCCTTCTATGAATAGGAAAGACTTAATTAAAAAGTTGATCAAACAAAAATTTGAAAAAAGTAAAAAAAAAAAAAAATCATATTCAACACAAATAAGCTTGAATACTTATATATAAAAGGACCATCATAAAAACAAAATAAAACTCACTAATGTGCAATGTACATACATTTAATAATCATAATGAATAGATGTATCCTTCTCATGTATGGATGCATCCTCCTCAATCTCAATATCCTGCACTCTCTTCTCCACATTCTCTTCAAGAACACTCTCAGGGACTCTCTTCCCTACATTGCCCTATAACACATTTCAAATTTTTACATTTGAAAATTAAATTTAAATGATTTTAACACATTAAATTATAGTTTGAAAGTTTGAAACATGTAATACCTGTGATGTGCCAACCTGAATATCATCAACCACACAAGAGGATGGAATTCCCATGGTCAGTTGAGTCACGGTCTTACCCATCATACCCTAAGATTCAATAAATTATATAATGTTTAAGACATTTTCCTTTTAAATTAATAATTTAAATGACACTACAATTTTCATATATAACTAAATTTGTTTTCAACATGCAATGATACCTGTGAACTCCCACCCTCTTCAAWCKCTCCCAATGAGAATTGGGACAAGCCTTCCCAAGTAGTGGGAGACARAATAGGGATTTGTGAAAAACACAACTAAGAATTAAATAGGGTTCAATGTGTTCACATTAATACAAAAACATAAATTTCATGTATGTTGATTATTCAACAAGTTATGAAGATTGGAAAATTAAAGTGCTCATATGTGGATATTAGAAAACACATACTTGGTTCAACCCATCCAAATTTAAAATCGTTGAATCAAGTCCCCTATTTATTGGAGATTCATTTAACATATGACCAAACTGCAATTAATGACGATAAAAACTCAATTATTTCTAAAGATACAATGATATGTATATAGATCTAGATTTATAAGAAAACTATCTTCAAATGCATGAAAAATTTACTAACTATAACACATACTAATCCCATGTTTGGTTCATCATTATGAATTAACACCTTCCAACCATTATGACAAATCTTTTCATACTCCCATATATCTTCTATTGACATGGAATCTATCTCCTCATCTATTTTGTAAACAAAATTGGCTCCATAATTGACTTCAGCTCTTTGACAGTTCAAACCAACATCAACACCATAAAAAAATGATCCTAAATTTTCTTTCATTTCATTCCTAGCTTTCTTTCCAACATCCGATGTAGCTCTCATCTATGAATGTGAGGAAAATTCCCTTGTTGGATGAGATACCAAAGGTTGTGAAGGCCTCTACAATGTTGCATTTCTATATGCCCCTTTCCGATCATATGCTCGTCCTTTACCAACCCCACAATAATTGGATGGTAGGACGATATAACCAGGGTGCATGCCCATGAAAAAGTCTGCATAAAATAGTCTAGCAAAGTAACGTGGAACCTCATCATTCCACGAAAACTTCCCATATGCTTCCAAAAATCTATTATAAAAATGTTCTGCTATGTTGGGGTTATTAAAATATTGCACCTTCAACATCTTTTTCTTTGGCCCCTCTTTGAAATTGAACATAGAAATTGCATCTTCTTTTGAAACTCTACTTTTCACTACTTCCCATTTATTAGGACCCAGCACCTTCGATTTTCATCTCCTCATAAAATCGATAAAACTATCAGTCGTTGGTCCCATCATTTGATATGCATCCATAAATTTATGCAATGAATGCAAAACAATATCCAAGCTTTGATTACTCTCTTGAGGGAGATCCAAGAACCTCAAATCATTTTTCATCTTGCTTTTAACACCTGAGCATCGTTCAATGGTCATTGCTTCAGTATACCCTTCCTAAGGAAGCTCATCACCAACATCTAAGGTATAGGTGGACGTAGGCGTGTAATCTTATATTTCTTGATAACACCCCCTTAATCCACCTTCACCCTTTTCACCAACAGTGGAATGTTCATGATAACCACTATCTCTTTCATTATATTCTCTCGCATTAAACTCATCCTCTACACATACACATTTGAAATTAATTACAAAATTTAACAGAAACAAAAAACATAAAAAAAAACAAAAAAAAAACCATATATATATAAAACATAAACATAAATACACAAAAATACAAAATCAAAAACAATTACCAAACATATTTTATTGTCGTGATGTATTCCCTACATTCCCTGGTGTTGGAGTATTAATGTGCAATCTATCTAAGAAAGTTGCATCCATAGAACTATTTTGAGCACATTCTCTAGATGATCTATTCACAGATTCATTTGATAGTATCCTCCTATGACTAGATTGCCTTTGGTCACTAGTTTCTCCTCCCAAGCTTCCCTTCCTTGTTGAGATATGGGTCTCTGGTGTCCTCAGTGTCTCAGTCAAAGAAGGGGTTCCTATTCCTATTTCATTGGATAGCCTAGAGTGTTTGCGAGGAATTTTTGGAGACCCTTCACTACTACATATTGAAAAATTTGTGATGACCACTTGCGACGAAAGTACTCTTTTGTCGCAACATGCAAGAGAAAAAGTTCACCTTTTCTAAATCTACCCCGTATTTGTCGCAATCTCGACACCTACAGTTTGACTAAATTATTATGGTCATTGCTCGTCTCATGAGCGACGCCTGTAGATTGTCCATCATTCTTTCGACAAACGTTGACTATAATAATTTAGTCAAAATTTACCGTTGAAAATGACCTAAAATAAACAGGTGGAAAAAAAATATTTTTAGGTCACTATCGTCTGACCTAAAATTGGCCTATAAATATTTGACGATTTAAATATGTTGCGACAATCTTGCTATAACAACGACGGTTTCGAAAGGGTATTTTTGTGCGGAAAAATGTCGCAGAATGTTGTTAGAGGTGGGGAAAAAAGTAAAGCGGGTGAAAAGGGTGATGGTAGATGTTATTTCCCTTATAAAAAATGTCACCTCAGACGTCCCGTAAGAATTTTAATAGCAACAACTACAAAACATTGTCGGAAATATGATCACATTGATGGCAGATCGAATGAATATTGTCCCATGGTAATTAGCTATATATTCATTATATTTTTTTATTTTGTCAATTTTATATAAAATTATATATATGTATATATATTGTTTGAATGTTTGTTATAATATACACTAATTTTGCATGATTGTTTGTAATTATAAAGTTAGAGTTGCCCTCTAACTTTCTGCAGAATATTGCACCAAGTATTAGTACAAGCTGAGGAACATCATCATGACCAAGCAAATGAGGATCTCATGGAAGAATATGATGGGAAAAATCAAGTTAATGATCCCATAGAAGAAGATGATGGGACAAATCAAATGATCCAAGATATTTTTTCGCAGCCGGATGAGGATGGGGAAAATGCTGGTATTTATGATGAACCTCTATTAGAAAAGGCAAATAAACGACTTTATGAAGGATCAAGAGAAAATATTCTCTCCGCTACATTGTTGCTGGTGAACTTAAAGGTTATGAATAATTTGTTGAACACTTGTATGAGACAGATACTAAGGTATGTAATATGTTTCATCTCATACTGTACATAAATGTTGATTTTTTTATATTTGTTTTTAGTGTTAATTAATGTGTAAAATAAGAATGCGTTTTTTACGATTAATATTCTCACATTAACTAGTTGTTTGTTATGTTATAGATTGTTAGGTGAATTTTTGTTACCATCGTCAAATATTTTACCTCGCACATATCGAGGTTTGCATGCCATTATGAAAGACATTGGAATGGATTATCAAATTATAGATGCATGTCCTAATGAACATATTATACATTATGGAAAATATGCTTCGAAAAACGAATTTCCGCAATGTCTTATCAGTAGTTATCGAACCGATCAAGTAACAAAAAGGGTGCCTCGAAAGGTTCTTCGACATATTCCCATAATTCCACATTTGCAGTGATTGTTCAGGTGTGAAAGCATAGCACAATTTATGGATTACCATGCATGTAACAGAAGTGAAGATGGTGTTCTTTTAATGCCTACCGATAGTTCTACATTTAGGGAAATTGAGGAAAAATGGGAAAATTTCAAAGATGAACCTCGCAATGTTAGGCTTTCATTGGCAGTTGACGGTGTTAATCTATTCAGAGACCTTAGGTCTATTTACTCAGTGTGGCCTATTTTTGTTATCAACAATAACATTCCTCCTTGGATGTCAATAAAGAGGGAGCACATAATGTTGACAATTATTGTTCCAGGTATTTGTTTACATTAATTATTTGAATTTAATATTTTCATTTGTTTCAATTTTTGCATAATATCTTTTGTTTATTTATTTAATTATATATATTACATGATATCATTCCTTTAGTAATTATGTGTAATTTCAAACAATTAGGTAAGTACCAAGTTAAATATATGAATGTATATATCAAGCCTCTCATCGACGAGCTACTAAAGTTATGGGCTGGCATCACAATGTATGACATATGTAAACCAATCGGGGAGAAGAAATTTAAATTCCGTGGAATACTTTTATGGACAATTCATGATGCCCCTGGACTAACACATTTTTGTGGTATGTATAAGCATTCTAATATTTCTCTTTAATACTATACAATATTTTAATGTTATCATGGTGTATGTTTACTTTTTAAACAATCTCATCCTATAATTGACATTAATCCATTTGTTGCAGGTCTTCAAACAAAGGGTAAATTTGCATGTCCAGTTTGTGGCCCTAAGATGAAGTATCGTCATTCAAAAATTTTAGAAAAGATGGTGCTTGATGAGTATAGGCACCTTCTTCCTAAGAACCATAGGTATCGTACTACTAAAAAACATCTTTTCAATGGGAAAGAAGAGACTGGATTAAAACCACGAAGAATGACACCTCACCTATGGAGGTTGGAATATATTAGAAATCATCAAGGTACTCAATTTCATAATGTATCGTAGATCGTGTAATGTTTTGAATGTTTATTTTAATCATTGAATTTATTTTACCGTATTTGATAATTATTTTTGTGATTTCTTTTATGCTTCATGAAGGCCCAATCATCATGAATGTATTAATAATGGGCTTCCATGAGGAATGAAATCTTATCCCGCTCAATTCATGAGGTTTCCCTACTATGAGGAGCTAAAAATAGCTCATTTTTTTGATACAATTCATATCGAGAAGAATGTGACTGAAACGTTATAGCGAATCATAGATGGTAGGAGGGACAAAGACAAAATTGTCAAAATTTGTACTGACATTTAGGAAGCCAATCATGCAATGTGAAGTGTGATCTGATATTCAAATAGATCAGATGGAGTACTAGATCAAAATAACCTTCCATGGTTATTAACAAAGCAACAAAGCAATGATATAAAAGAGGTCATTCAAAGAATTAAATTTCCCATGGGTTTTTCTTCAAACATAAAAAATATCTTAACGAAGAAAGGCGAATTTGGTGGGGTAAAAACACATGATTGGCATACCTTCATTAAGGTAATAATTTTGGTATACATATTTATATATATTGGCCTTATAGATCTTTTACTTTTTTTATTTTTTCTTGTCTACTTTGGTCAAAATAAATAACGATTCATTTTTTTGTTACAGTATGTTCTACCGCTATCTCTCCCAAACGACTTTGACAACAATGTCAAACAAGTTATATATGATCTTGGAAAATACATGAGGTAAGACGTAGTTTTGATTTATATGCAAAATGTTCTTTCAAATTATTGTTGTACTTAATGCCACGTGTTTTACTTGTAATGTAATGTAATACATTATATTATGTTATGTTGAAACATGTTATTTTCTTGTGTCACGATCTCATGTAGATGGTTGTCATTGAAAGAAATCCATGAAGATGATATAAAGTATTGGAAGAGAGAAATTCATCGTCTAATGTGTGAAATGCAAAAGTATATACCTCCTACATTTTTCAATGCACAAGAACACTACCTCATACACCAAGTTGAGGAGATTGAAATTTGTGGAGTTGTTCACACAAGGTCAATGTGGATGGTGGAGAGGCACTTGAAATCATTGGAGGCATTGGTTAGACAAAGAACACGTCCTGAGGGTTCTATGGTGGAGGGATATATGGTATATCAATCCATGGTGTATATTAGTCAGTATCTTCCTAAATTAGTAGCGCCAACTATGCATGCAATGGATCGCATTTGGGATGTGAACTCCATCAAAAAATTTGAAGATCAGGAATATTTATTGGCGAAAGGTAGAATGAAAAAAATTAGTGGTAATATATTAATAATTGTGAAAATTTATATTAATAATACATATAAAGTTTCATTTTTGTGCATATGATCATACTCATTAATATATTAATATGATTTATTTCATAAATTATAAATATTTATAATTACCTTCATATTGTATGTTATAACTAATATTTAATATTGGTGAATTATGTTTTTTTTATTCAGTTTCTCTAGAGTGGGATGTACTGCATTTATACATTGCAAACAATCTTGACTGGATGAATGTATGGATTGAAATATATAAACAACACAATGGAGGTAGGTTATCATGGCAACAAATGTCTGAATTGGTTAGAGAAGCTCGTCGTAACGGAGATGTCAATGTTACGCAGAGGGAAATTGATCTAGCATATGGTTTGAAAGATGGACAAGTAAGCAATTTCACCCATTTTGTTCAGTTATTTTATATTATACTAATGTGACTACATATGTACTGTATTTTTTAGATACTTTCGAAGTTATATAAATATATGTTAATTTATTAATTGACAATGCATCTTTTACATATCTGACATATTGCAGTTGAAACACCACAAGGCTATGTGGTGCAATGGTCGTAAATTTCGCATCAAACAATTGGATGAAACAAGGAAAACGTTTGATAGTGGGATAACTACAGTACTCTAGGTTACCAATGTTTTTTTTAGGAGTGATAGACATCCCCAAGAGTCTGAAAATATATACTATGGGTATTTAAACGATATACTTGAGTGTGACTTGAATTCCTTCAAATTAGTTTTGTTTGATGTCAAATGGTATAGGTTACGAATGCATGAACATGATGAGGAAAGAATTGTTATTCAACATGCCAATGGATTTCCATTGATTAAAACAACGATGTTTGAAAGAGGACATGATCGCTATGTTTTTCCAAGCCAATGTGAACAGGTCTTTTACTCAAATGTTCCAGGTGATAGGGATTGGTCATTTGTTGTTAGATATGATCCAAGAGGAAGGCCAATTAAGTATACTCATTTACAGGAAGAATATGATATTGAAGATCAAGAAGATGATTCGACAGAATATCAGACAGAGCCGGAAGATCATGGAGGGTCGACAGATGAAGAAGACGAAGAAGATCATGATCTAGGCATAGGATACAATATTGCAATTCCTGATGATGATGTCAATGAAAATATGCTCGAAAATGACATTGATGGCGATGATGATATCATCAATCCTTTCAACATCATTTCAGAACCAGATGATGATACAGATGTCGATTTCGATGAAGAAGATCAAGATAGAGAATAAGGATGATTACACAGATGTTGAGTTTGGATTAGGTACGTGACTATATAATATTTTAATTTGTATGCATTATTCTCTTAAAATAATTTACTTTTAATGTCATGGGTTAATTACATGTTTTTAAGTTTTATGCGACGTTTTTATATCCTCGATTACATGTTGTTTAATTATTATTTGAAACCTGAAAATAGTTGTCAATATATTAAAGTACATGGTAGACTAAAAATATCATTTAGAAACACATAATTTCATGTACCTTCATTAAGTTTTGTTTTTTAAGTTTCTATGCATGAATCTTAATAGGACGTTGCTTTCGATTATTTTATATTTTATAGATTACATTTTGGGGATCAATTGAGAGTGATGTGAGGGGGAGGGAAGGGGCCATGTGAGCTTCCACCTTCATGTGGTTGGCCTTGTTCAGTAGAGGATAAATTATTCTTGAAACCAAGAGAAGCTCTTTCATTTTTATACCATCATGATCGTATAAGATTTCGTCGATAATTTTATGCCATTAGTATGTAATTTTGTAAAAAAATAATGGATCTTTGGGACTACACCATGGTCAAGGAATGAGGAACGAGGAACGGAAATTGCATGAGGACTAGACACCGACAACATGGACCTGCGAATGGGGCCAACATTGAAATTTTTTCAAACATTTTTTGTATGCACTGAAATTTGTCATGGATAGACTATTGGCATGACTTAACGATATGGGAGTGTTTCTGAACTCAAATTTGACTGACACACCCACTTTCTTCCATCATCAATTCATCATGGACACCATAAACCCTATTTTTCATATGTTCTAGTAGATATACTAATGATTCCAAGTTTCATATTTGTATTTGAATGAAGGTCCAGCTAGTGTGAAAAGTATCAAATTGATATTTCAAGTTTATAAACCAAATATGAAATGAATCCAAGCATCATTTGATATCGTCGCAAGAGAGACAAATGTAAATAATCTTGCGACGAATTTGCTATACTATCGACGAAAAAAGTTCGTCGATAATTTTATGCCATTAGTATGTAATTTTGTACAAAAATAATGGATCTTTGGGACTACACCATGGTCAAG
>JASDQU010370394.1:92889-104645 GCA_032191745.1 Picea mariana
CGATTTAGATAGAAAAGGATATGAATAAAGAAAACAGGAAGTACGTATGCAAAGAAAGGAAACAATACATCCAACTGCTACAATTAGAATCTTTTCATCAAAGCTTCAGGACTTTTGCATTAAATTTTGATCGAGCTCAAAGTACATACAATAGTCAATGTCTATACTAATTTTGCCAACCAACCTGGCTTACATAGAAAAGATCAAATATATAGGCGAGGGCTCCACTTGGGATACCCTGCTCTTCTAACTACTATCTCTAAAAACTAGGAAACTGACTGTTCTGCGTTAAAAGACTCTTCGCATGACGCTTTTCCAAAAATAGACAACAAATACATCTGGCTACATCGTGACTATTTGTAATCTGCCACAGTGATTCGTTTATCAATCAGGTCTCATCATGAGGGAGTGATGTGTCAATGTTTTACTTCGATTAGATATATGAATGGACAAGTGTTTGTCAAAGTCCCTCTATATTCTGTAATGGCTTTGATTTCTGTCGCAGGCTCATTTGCTGGGGGAAATGTGCACAGTAAGTGGTTGCAAACTGTCATGGCCGTTATCAAAATCACAAGATGTCTTAGGGTGATGTCTCCTTCAAAACTATCAAGATTTTATTTATGTTTGTGGATATAGGAACGAACTCAGCTAATCTTGTTTCTTCTGTTCGCTGGCGAGAGCCGCGCGAGCTTTCTCCTCGGTCGCTTCACATTTTATGGAATTCTTCACATACCCTTCTTCTGACAGCCTTTGCGCTTCGCGCAACTGTACGATTGTATCCCATGACTCTCTGAGCTGTCTTTTAAGCCATGTCACGTTCCCTTCATGGCCTTGCACTACTGACACTTCCAAGGTCTTTATCACTAGCTGTTGTCTAAAATCCTTGTTTTCCCGGTACAGTTCGACGATAGTTAGTTTCGCCTTCTTTATTTGTTGAAATGGATCTTGATGATTTGTACCCGTGGCATCCAACCTCCTCATTGTGCTCCTACTTTCTTGGCTTGCACCTTCCACAGATTCCATCCGGACAGCGTGCATAAGTAATTTTTTAGCAACCGATCTTACGTGCGGATCGTATTGGATTCGAGTTTCCCCAACTTCCTTATTCTTATTTGGCCTTCTCCTTCTTCAAGGTATCTATTGTTGGGGAGATAGGGATTCTAATATTCTTCCTTCCTGCACAGGTCCTTCCACTCCAGGTTCCACGCGGTGTGATGTCGTCGTTCCCATGGGTAAAGGGGAAACTCCCTTTGTGTCCTTGGGGATTCCTGTTGTGAGTGAGAACAAATCCTAGATGATTTGGGGCTTAAGCCTAGTGATTTTTCCACTTCACGCACCCTTCCTTATGTTTTGGGAGGTCACCATGGAACGACCAGTGTTTATCTTGCGCGCAGTGGATCTGGCGAATGCCCAAGATGGAGAATTTGATCGACCTGGGCCTGCAAGAAAACTTACAAACATAGAATGAATCTGATTTCATGAATAAAATGAGTGTAGAACCTCTTAGATTTATAACAGATCGAGTGGAAGGAGGAATCGTGCCAAGGAACATTGAATGCATGGTGACTAGATGTTTCGAATTGAAATGCAGATTTTCCATAACACATCCCCGCGTGTAAGGTATAGGCGGTAAGGGATGTAGGGCATACATGATATGAACACCGCGATTTTTCATTCCTTTGGCGTTCATAATGAACTGATAATAGTTACAACACTTGCGGATGTGACTTCCATTAACTACTTGACTCGACCTGGGGCACGTAGAGACTGGATTTTAACAGGACCCGACTCTCTAGGAACAACATACTCATACCATTTACGCATGTTTCGAATTTGACATCCCTTCCCATTTACAAGGGCCAACCAACCACTTGTTGACTTCGACCCCTTTGTTTTTATGTACCTGACTTCACATGTTTTGACACATGGGCCATAACTCGACTAAAACCGACTCTAATCGAAAGGAAAATGGCGACGCTAACAACTGGATCCAATGGGGATGCTATCCTCCCCGGAGGTAGAAAATAACAGTAGACTAGGTGCCTGATCATTGGGCCTTATTTCGACTCTTCGACACTGCAATATGAAAAACAAAACGTAACCTAAACCTATCGACGCAGCTTCTAAAATACTCAGCATAAACTCAGGGCCTTCACTTCGGGCTTCAATTTTTTGCTGACCTACTGACTCAACACAAAAATAAAACGACTATTTACAATGACATATGACTTAAATGGATTTTATTTCGTCAGATAATGTTTAAGGAACTTGCCGTTTACAGGACCCCAACTAGGGCACTCTCCATTTTATCCTTCTAGAAAATAAGCATTGCTCCCACAATATGCGCTGACTCTAAATGGACCCGTCCATAGGTGGTCAAACTTTCAGTGCTTTGTTTTATCTTCATTTCTCTTGTCCCATCTTAGCACCAGATCCCCTACCTGGAATTCCTCCTACTTAGAACGCTTGTCGAAGGTTCTCTTCATCCTCTCCTGGTGGAGTTGTGATCAATGGTATACATGTTCCCTCATCTGCTATGTGTGAATCAACTGATTTATTCTCCTCTTCATGTCATCTGGCTCTGCCTCCTATTCCTGCAATAGTTTTATGATAGGGAACCCCAGTACGGTAGGGAAAACTGCGCCTGTGCCATATACGATCTTAAAAGGCGACATTGAGATGGAATTCTTGGTGGTAACCCAATCTGCCCATAGTGCATATATAAGATTTTTATTCCAAGCTTTCTTATTGTCTTGCAAGAGTCTTTTGATGATCCTGGTTAGGCTTTTATTTGAGGACTCTGCTAAGCCGTTTCCTTGTAGGTAGTACGTCGTATAATGCCCCAGAGTTATATTGTAATCCTGACAAAACTTTTCCATCCTCTTGGACTTGAATGCAGCCGCGTTGTCTGTTATGATCTTGACGGGGAATCCGAATCTCGTAAGATGTTTTTCTCCATAAATTGGATGATGACTGCATCGGTAGCTTACTTTGTGTGGATTGCTTCTATCCATTTCGTGAAGTAGTCAGTGGCCGTGAGTATCCATTTGTGTTGCGCTGAGGATGGCGGATTTATTTCCCCTATGAAATCCAAACCCCACTGCATGAAAGGTGCTTCTAATAAGATCGTCTTTAGTCGCAAGGGTTGCAACTTTCTTCTCCCATAAAAAATCTCACATTCGTGGTAGCTGGACACCCCTTTGTATATGTCTGTGAATATTGTAGGCCAATAGTAACCCGCTCTCAGGATTTTGTGCGCGGTGGTTTTCCAGTAGTGGTTCCCTCCACAAGCCCCTTTGTGAAATTCTTCTATGGCCCGCTTTGCGTCGTCTTCCATCAAACATCTTAGGAATATTCCCCCAAGATATTTCCAGTAGAGTGAGTTATCTAGGATGCAAAACTTAACCGCTTTAAGCTTTAGAAATCTGGCCTTGGTCTTACTTACACCTTGAGGGGCCTGGAGATTCTTCAGCACATAGATGATGTCTACATACCACGATGAATAGACAAACTTTTGAAACAACTACACAATCATTTCCTCTCGAGGACTCTCTGATAGATCAACAATGAAATTTAATCCTACAGCATCACAGTCCAACAATGCCATTAGCTTCATAAGGCCCTGACCCTTAATTAGTTTCGTAGGCTTAATCTCCAGGTCATATTCCAACATGGCCACTATCCACTTACCTCTCCTCCCTTCAAGGTCAGGCTGAGTCAGGATATCCTTTACTGAGTTGCTTGACACATAAGCAATTACATGGAAGTGAAATATGTACATCCTAGACTCCTTCGGGGATTTCACTAAGGCGTATGCTTGTTTTTCCATAATGTCGTACCTTAGTGTAACATCCCGCAACGTCCTGCTAAAATAGGCTATAGGATTCTTGAAGTTCTTCTCATCTTTCTGCAACAACACGTCGACAATCATATGCTCCAAGGCAAATGAAAACAGGATGAAATATTTCGTTAAGTCTGGACTGGCTAGCACAAGAGCTCTAGTCAATGCCACCTTGATATCTTCAAATGACTTCTTGTCTTATGGGTCCCACTTGATCTCATTCCCCTTTCTGAGCATGCAGGGGATATGCTTTATAATCTCTGCCAGGTTCGGAATGAATCTCCTCAAGAAGTTTACTTTCCCCAGGAAGGATTGCACTTCCGTTTTACTGCGTGGAGTGTTGATTTTCAGGATTCCTTCAACCCTGCTGGGGTCTATCTTAATGCCTTATTTCGAGATAATATGCCCCAGCAGTTCCCTTATTCCACCCTGAAATGTGATTTATTTGGATTTAGCGATATGTCAAACTTCCTGCACTTCTAGAAAACCTTCTTTAGATGCTCAAGGTGTTGTTTATCGGAGGTAGAGTATACCGTGATGTCGTCTAGATATATCACAATGAACTTGTCCCTCTCGTCAGCAAATGCTATGTCCATTTCCCTCTGGAAAGTGGCACTAGCGTTCATCAGGTTGAAAGGCATCTTAGCATATATGAGCGTTCCCCATAAAGTCATGAAAACCATTTTTTCTCTATCGTCTGGGTGGACATCTTCTGGGACCCCACCACCTTTTGCAAGATATAGTCCATTTTAGGAAGAGGGTAGTGATATTTAAGGGACACTTTGTTTAGGTTTCAAAAGTTCACACATAGCCTTATCTCACCACTCTTTTTTCTTAGAGGTACCAAATTCGCTACCCACTTCGAAAACCATAAAGAAACGATAATTTTATCTTCGAACAGTTTATTTACCTCTTTTTCGATCAGCGACAGTAACAGGGGATTTATCCATCTCATCTTTTGTTTGAAATGATTCTAATCTTCTTTGAGAGGGATAACATGCTGGATTACTTTAGTGTCATACACCTTCAAATCATCATAGCTCCATGCAAAAATGTCAGGGAAATCCTTCATGAGCTTGACGTAGTCTTGCTTGACCTTGGGACTAAGCGTTTTCAAAAATTTGATTATCTTCGGGTTATCCTCAGTCCCTATGTTGCAGTCTTTGACATCCTCATCGTTTGCAATGATCCTTGGATTTATGGCCACGTCATTTTCATCAAACAACTTTTCTAGCGGCACTAACCCCTTTGGGATGATGTTATTTTTCAGTTGTACTATGTCCCTTCCTGCTATATGGTCTTGTAAAGGTTCATTATGATTGTGTGCATCCACGTTCCCATCTTCATCGCAACAACATTATTCTTCAATTTTTGTATTAGCAAACTCGTCACTCATTTGGAGAAACCTCTCCACCTATTTGTCGTCTTCAAACACCTGCCAATGTTTGATATTATCAGGTACTTTCTGCCTGTGTCTGACTTCGACCTCATGTTTTTTGTTAGGGAAGATGGGGATTTTGAAAACCGAGGCTGAGGTGGCTAATGCATCAATTATTTGGTTTTTATCCCTAGGGATAACTGACAGATCGTACTCTGATAATTTCTCGAGGAGATCTAACACTAAGTTTCTTTATTCTCTTAGCCTGGGGTGTTTTTCCTGATATATGCCTTTGAACTAGTTTATGACCAGTTCAAAGTCTCTGCACGCTATTATTTTCTTTGCACCTAATTCTTTCAACACCTTCAAGCCCAGAATCAGTGCCTCATACTCGGCCATGTTGTTTTTTCATTCCAACACAAGCTTGTATGAGCACAACTTTGTGCCTACCTCGGGAGGGATTACCCATATTCCAGCACGTTCTCCTTCCATACTAACCGCTCCATAGAAACTCATGTTCCATATCTCATTTTTTGCGCAGTCCTTTGGGTTGATGCACTCTGCTGCTTTCTGCGCGGTTTTCTCATCTGTTGTCATGATGGTTGTCGACTCTTCCTCTTCAAAACTCAAGTCATTGTAGAATATAAAGGAACCGACCTCAGTGTCGATGGAGTATATGGGGTGGTTATTTGGCTTCGTATTGATTCTTACCATGTATTTCAACAACAGTTCTCTGTACAACCGCCTGTCCTTGCCAAAGAAAGGAATGGTGGCGTATGACATGTCTATTTGCAGGGTCCCTTTTAACTTCGCAGCCCACGACCTGGAAAACAACATGCCAAAATTAGGGGGTATGTCTGCCATGACCACGTCCATCACCATGTTCTTCAAAGGAATCTGGGCCAATGACACGACCAATTATTTGATGAGGCCCAGGCACTTGACTTTCCTCGAGCCAAAAGAGAAAAGGTCCTTATAAGGTCTAGTGACGTGGAGACCCAATTCGTCCATGATGACCTTTGGCATGAGGTTATGTGACGCAACCGAATATAACATGGCGTTATGCAGGGTCATGTCATGAACCTTCAGACTGACATAGAACAAAGGGACGTCCTCAATATCACTTGTCTCTTTAACGTGTGAACCAAACAGGATAGCAGGGTGATCATCTTGGAAATTGAAAGTATTGGGGGTCCCTCCCATTTTTAGAAATTTTAATAATTTTCTCCCGGTATTCACCCTTTCTGATAAGTTCATTAAAGGGGACAGATATTTTGATCTTGGCCATTTCATGCTCAAAGTTAAAAGGAGGACATGTCTTCTCTACCTCTTTTCCACTCGCTTCTCGACTTGCTTCCGAAGTTTTCTTCGGGGCCTCATCCTTCGACTTTGACTTCTCTGTCGCATCCTTGGTCATGTTGTCCGGCCTCAATCGGCTTGTGGAAGGGGTGTCTACCTAAGGTCTCCTTATGGGATTTGTCTGCTGAGGCTCGGTAGATGCTTCCTTGCTCCTGAGGACAAATTTCTTCTGAAATTGCATGATGGCATTCTGATAACCCTTTTTGAACTCTTCCATTTCTTGGGACAATGCATCATCAGTTTCCCTGCTCCATGCATCATCTGTCTCCAACATAAAATCGTCATTTCTTCTCATGTACCGATCATCTTCGCTCTTTGTCAAAAACACGCATCGGTTTTTGTCATCGCAACAATACATTTGGTCTTCGAACATCTGATTGAAGTCTTTGTCCGCATATTTGTTTTGGAATGGAGGCCTTGTCTGCTAGTCGCCTTGATCTCTCTGCTCCCTCTGTTCCCTTTGTCTGACCTGAGGAACTTGACCCCTCCCAAGGTTCTGATTCCTAGGCTAAGGGTCATGTTGTTCCTGGGTAGTGGGTCTGTTTCCCACAGACATTTTCTCCATTAACTTCTCCATGGTTCTCATCATTAAGTAAAATTTTTCATCTGTGGATATCGACGTTGATGGATGCACGTCTCCTTGGGGCTTCTTATCGCCTCTGTTGAATCTCTGTTTGATCTTCCTTGACGTCATCATATTTACATCGACTTCGATCACATTGCTCATTATCGCATCTAGATTTGTTGTTCTTCTTTCTCTCAACAACAAGGTGAAATCGTTGTCGAATGAGTCAATGTATCGCAACTGCGTGACCCTGGGAGGTGGCTAGACTTCAGCAGGGATCAAGTTATACACCTTCATAAAACAGGCTGAGAATTCTTGCACCGTCTCCTCCGGTGCCTTCTTCATTATATTGTACTGCGTTAACAGCTACAAGGGGTTCTTATTATATCCCCATCTAGTGATGAAAGACGTCTCGAACGCAGTGAAGTCTCAAATTCTCGCAACCAGGAGGGATTTGAACCACTTCTCACCTCATTTTCGCATCTGCATAGTCTACCTCTTCTAGGTTGACGAAATTGTTGAACTAATCCAGATGCTTCTGGGTTGAAACGTTCCCTTCAACATCGTAGAGCTTAATCCTCTGACTATAATTTTGGGGAAAATCGTGAAGTTGGGCTTGCAGAATGAGGAGGACAAATCTGGCGGCCATGGCTCTAGGAGGGTTGGGGATTTGAGGGATATTGTTAGACACTAGGGCTTGGAATCCCTTCTGGTCGAAAACTATCTCGTCCAAGATGGTTTCTGACTTAGACCTGAATAGGGTTTATTCAAAGAATGTGTCAAACTCAAGATCGTCAATGCTTTGCGTGCCATCTTTGGGTAAGGACATGCTTCTGTCTAGGTAATTGAACGGGTCCGACACTTGCTCTCTAGTCCTGTGCAGAATTTTATCGGGTTCATACACAGACTCTGTAGGGTTTGGGTTAGGATTTGCTCTGGTATAGATCGTTTTTGGAGCCAGCATTCCTGAACTGTGCTACTTGGATCTACTGGTCTTTTTTACTACAGTCGCTAGGGTAAAGGTTTTCAGTTGGTATGAATGTTTGTCCCTCTATTACCCTCCGGGGTCAAACTACAATGTTAGTCATTCTCCCAGGGAAAATCTATTTAATTTCATCCCCGACAACGACGCCATAATGTTAGCACTTTTTAAATCTATTTCGGCTAATAAAAAGATGATAAGGTAACTATTTCAACCAACTTTGAGACCCAAAACTAGCCTTTCGGACCTAGAGAGGGCTCTCTCGGGAGACACTGTCTCAATGCGGGATATGGATTTAAAGCTGATGGCTAGATTTAACACCTTTGAAATAATGGGTTCTGGTTATATTGGCGTAAGAGGTTAATACCTTGGGCTATGGATTCGGTTTGAGAAAATGATAGAAATAAATGACTCGGTGACTGAACTTGAGAGGATAAAGGCTAAGCGAGAAAAAGTCTTTAGTTTTAAAATCGTAATATGTGGTGGGAGAAAACATAGGAAGCAACTCAGAGCACCACTGAGGATGAATTAAGAGGTAACTTTAGAGGAAATACGTTTTGTCTAAATAGCGTGAACAAGGGGCATTGCATATCGAATCCACAGGTTTGAAATTTCTTTTTAATTTAGACAAAAAAGGATATGAATATATAAAACATGAAGTACGTATGCAAAGCAAGGAAACAATACATCCAACTGCTACAATTAGAATCTTTTCATCAAAGCTTTAGGAATTTTGCATTAAATTTCGATCGAGCTCAAACTACACACAATAGTCACTGTCTGTACTAATTTTTCCAATCAACCTGGCTTACATCGAAAAGATCAAATATATTTCCAATCAACCTAGCTTACATTGAAAAGATCAAATATATAGGTGAGGGCGTCTCTTGGGCTACCATGCTCTCTCTAAAAACTAAGAAACTGATTATTTTGCGTTAAAAGACTCTTCACATGACGCTTTTCCAAAAATAGACAAGAAATACATCTAGCTACATCATGACTGTTTGTAATCCGCCACAGGGATTCGGTTATCGATCAGGTCTTGTCATGAGGGAGTGATGTGTCAATGTTTTCCTTTGATTAATAGATATCTAAATCGAAAAGTGTTTGTTAGAGTTCCGCTATCTGCTTTAATGGCTTTGATTTCTGTCGCGCGCTCATTTGCTAGGGGAAATGTGTGCGAAAAGTGACTGTAGACTGTAATGGTCATTATCAAAATTGCAAAATGTCTTGGGGCGATGTCTCCTTAGAAACTGTCAAGATTTGCTTTCTGTTTGCGGATATAGGAACGAACTCAACTAATCTTGTTTCTTTTATTTGTTGGCAAGAGCTGAACGGAGTTTCTCTTCGACCGCTTCACATTCTATGGAATGCTTCGCATACACTTCTTCTAACATCCTCTATGCTTCGCGCATGTCACACACCTACTACGATGACTAATTTTTTTTTTTTTGTCTTTTCTTCGAGGGACAAAATCCCTGAATTTATACAGGGCCTAGCATAGACCATCCCTTCTCTTATCCTCCTCCAAGCGACCACAACCTAGCCTTAGCGCAAGTGCCTCTCGCAACTCACGAGTTGGAGAGTCAAGGCTCTCAACTAATCTTTCTCCAAATGTCGATACCCGAAATGAGATACGGGTATGGCTCCCTCATCACTAGCACCTACTACATATAACCATAGGCTAGGCTAAACACTAGCACTACTCACATCTCATGACTTCGCAAGTTGGAGTGTTGAGCCCTCGTGCTCCTCCTTTGTGAATCCCCGAAACACGATAAGTCAACAATGGGTTGACTCTTTCCCAGGCAACATGTGTCCACCACTTGTCACTTGCTTCCACCTTTCTCTGGGCGCTTGTTGTTGCGCCACCTGTCAACCACGCAGTCCCCACCTAACGGATGTGCCACATGTTCACACGAGCCCTCGATGCTTGGCACTTCGTGACTTCTGTAGTCAAAAATAAATTCTTTCAACTTTTGAACCCTTGATACGTGATACAATGTGGAGGTTCTGATCCAACAGTTCTCCTGTGGCTTGGATCTAATGACCACGATCACGTCTCAATTTCATGAATCGTGAGTTCGTACAGTCCTACCCTTGACCAGTCCAAGTCGCGAGTCAGTGAAATGCTACTCGACTGCCACGTGTCCTGCGTCGATGGACGGTTCCGAATACTTTGGGACTTTTAGGACGTTGTCGAGTCCACTCTCCTACCTATGCAAAGGTTAATATCAACGATCAATAGAGCTTCGACAAATCCTTGGATCTACGGTCTCGGATCCCATCACTACTTGTGAAGGCTAAAAGGGTCGAGGTGTTAACGCATGTGCTCCTCCTCTAGATCCATCGGTCTTGATAGATCTGGGGTATTTCCTAAAGGATTTTGACCATTCATCTACCAAATGATGGGGTATTCTCTTTCGATAATTGGACTCACTATCCTTTCTGATCTTGAATCACAAAATTCAACTTCTCGGAGCTTCAAACTCCCACGACTCAGAGACCTTAGAGAACTACTCTTTCTTGCATAAGGTTTCCAGACCCGGATCTCATGAACCTTCAGACGGTTCTTGCGCAATTGTCCCTGGTCTTAGTCGAGTCTTTGGGTAAAGGTTCGGTATGGTTCCAAGGTTTATGGGGTAATTCTCGGGGAAGATTACTCTCAAGGAGCCTTCCCAGAGTATTACGAGAATCAAACAAACAAGATGATTCTCGGTGGAGCGAACTCATTCTCCAGACTTAATCATTTGTATAGAAACCAACTATGGCATGTATGTATACACATGCATCCATTATTTCCAGTCTAAAACACCAGGCAATCATTCCACATAGAAATCATTATGGGCATACAAACATGAGCATGTATTCTTGATATTCAATTCAAAATACAAGGCATAAATCACTTATTAGATCCACCAGGTGTGATGCAACTGTTGAGAGGGGTGCTCATTTCCACCCAACTATAGGCTCAGTGACTCCAAACGGATTTACGACTAGCCACCCCTGAGCTAGACCACGATGCTTTGAGATTCAGTATCCTACTTCCAGCTCAACAGAAATCAAAGATGAAGGTTACTCTCCTTCTCCTGATACAGAAAAATAATCCAAGACAAAGGTTACTCTCCTTCTCCTATGTTCAAAACTCCCTGTGTTTCTAGATTTTCTCCATTTCTCTTCCGCGATCCCTGTCATGCGCGCGCTCTCTCTCTCTACCCTTTACCACACTTCCTCTCTTGCCTTTTTCTCTGCAAGATTGCGTGTGGCACAAATTTCCCCATCCGTGGTCAAGTCTAAGAGCTTTTATGGATGGGCGGTTCACCCCCATCCCCTCATTAACTCTTGAGAAGCCTCCCCACCTACCAATTTGATGGGAAATCCATTCTAGGGTCAGAGAGTTGCTTTGGTCTTTGAGCAAGTAAAAACCAGTATGGTACTGGCTCAGTGTAAGTTAACACAACCATTCCAGGTCCCTTCCACCACCTCTCATTAGCCATCATGGTATCGTTTACCATATCCCCCTCCCAAAAGTCATGCAACATAAATTCATAACATAATTTACATTCATCGACCTTTTATGCAAAGGTCTGTCAAATCAAACATTCACATCTTTAAGTTTTCCATAGTTCTT
>JASDQU010370394.1:104733-115140 GCA_032191745.1 Picea mariana
TCCATTTCCCATGTAGCCTTATCTGGGCCAAAATGTTTCCACTGCACCTTGACCTGTGCAATGGTTCAGTTTCGGAGAGGGGTTTCCTTTCTTTCCAGTATGCATTGAGGTTTTGGTAGAAATCGTCCCTCCGGTTCCACCTGGACCACAGACCAGTCAATTATATGGTGAGCATCATGTACATATTTCTTCAATAATGAAACATGGAAAACATTATGTGCTTTTACTGTGGGAGGAAGTGCTAGCCTATAGGCTATAAGTCGCACTCTATCTAGATCCTCAAAGGGTCCACAATACCGAGGTGCCAACTTGGCACAAGCTCCCATTTTCAGGGAACTCTTTTTGGGCCTAACTCTGACATATACATGATCTCCTGCTTTGAACTCTCTTAGAGTTCTCTTTTGGTCAACATAACTTTTCTGTCGGTTTTGAGCGACCTTCAGGTTTTGTTTTATCTGAGTCACCTATTGTACCATTTATTTCAACATGTCGGGTCCAAAAGAAATCCTGTTTACGGGATTACTCCAGCTGACTGGAGTATTACACGATCTACCATAGAGGACTTCGAAGGGACTCATCTTTAAGGATGCTTGGTAGCCGTTGTTGTAGGCTTATTGTACTAGTTGTAGGTAGTCTTCCCACTTCTTGGGTTGATGCATTACATGCATTCTTAGCATGTCTTCAAGTACTTGGTTCACTCTTTCCGTCTGTCCATCAGTTTGAGGGTGATAGGCGGTGCTAAACGACAATTTGGCCTCGAAACCAGCCATCAATGATGTCCAAAAGTTAGAGGTAAATTTCATGTCTCTGTCAAACAAGATCTCTTTTAGCATACCATGTAGTCTGAATATCTCCTTCATGAACACATGGGCGATATCGATTGCTTTGCAGGTTGATTTTATAGGGATGAAATGAGCAAAGTTGCTCAATTTATCCACCACTACCATAATGGCATCATTCTGTTTGGTTGAGGTTGGTAATCCAGTGATGAAATCCATGGAGATGGTTTCCCATTTCCATTCTAGGATTGGTAAAGGTTGCAATAATCCTGCTGGGTGTCGATGTTCTGCTTTAACCTGCTGGCACTCTATGCATTTGGCTAAGTACTCGGCTATGTCTTTCTTCATTCCAAGCCAATAAAATTGTCTCCTGGTGGAAATGATCATTTTCTGGTATCCAGGATGACCGGAATAGGGTCTTTTATGTAGTTCATCCAGTATGAACCTCTTCAAGTCATCACAATTTGGAATATACAGTCTATTTATGTAAGTGAGCAGACCTCCTTTGATCATATGGTAGCCTTCATATTTTACTCTGGCGATTTCTTGCTATAGGTACATGGCCACGGTCTGGACGAAGGAATTTGTTTCTTGTGTGTTTCTGATTCTTTCCTTAACTTCTGTCTCACAGGTGCTCATCGCTGCCAGGTGAATTGTTTTCATACCTCTGCTAAGGGCATCGACCACCCTATTTTCCTTTCCTTTAATGTGTTTTATTTCGAAATCAAACTTCCTAAGGAGGGCCATCCACCTAGCTTGTCTAGCATTGAGCTTTGGTTGATCAAACAGGTATCGCAATCCACAGTGATCTGTCATAAGTACAAATTTTCTTCCCAGGAGGTAATGCCTCCACATTCTCAAGGCATGCACTATGGCAACCAGTTCTAGATCATGGGTCACATAGTTGACTTCATGCTCATTCATTTTTCGGGATTCATAGTAGATCACACTTCCTTCCTGCATAAGGACTCCTCCGAGCCCTTCCTTACAGGCATTTGTGCACATGAGGAAGTCAGCTTCTGGATCGGCGATCTTTAGTACAGGTGCATGGGTCAGTAGATGTTTCAGGGTTTGAAATCTTTCTTCACTTTTCTGTTTCCACAGGAATTTTGTCCCCTTCTTCTAGAGGGCAGTGATTGGACAACCAATCTTGGAGAATCCTTTTATAAATATCCTATAGTATCCTTCTAATCCCATAAAGGATCTGATATTCGAAACATCCTTCGGGGTAGGCCATTCCATGATAGGCATGATTTTGTCAAGGTCTACCACTACTCCTTCTTCGGAGAGAACATGGCCTAAGTAATGTATTTCCTTCTGGAAGAATTTACATTTGCTAAATTTGGCATAGAGCTTATGTTCTCTTAGCACTTGCAGCACAAGTCTAAGATGCTCTTCATGCTCTTTTCTATTCTTAGAGTAGATTAATATGTCATCAATAAAAACTAGCACAAATTTATCTAGAAATTTACTAAGTACATTGTTCATTAACTACATAAAAGTGGCAGGGGCATTGGTTAACCCAAATGGCACTACCACAAACTCATAGTGACCATACCGTGTCCAAAAGGCATTTTTATGGATGTCTTCATCGTTGATTCGGACTTGATGGTATCCCGACCTCAAGTCGATCTTTGAGAAAATAGATGCGCCTCCCAATTGATCGAACAGATCATCGATCCTGGGCAAAGGGTACTTGTTATTTATGGTTACCTTATTGAGTTGTCTATAATCTATACACAGTCTAAGGGTGTCATCCTTCTTTTTCACAAATAGGACTAGTGCTCCCCATGGAGACACGATGAGTCAAATATAGCCTTTGTCCATCATTTCTTTTAATTGCAGTTTGAGTTCAACTAACTCGGGTGTGCTCATCCGGTAGGGTGTCATAGACACCGACACCACTCTTGGTGCAAGTTCTATCGAGAAGTCTATGTCCCTCCTCAGAGGTAGACCTGGTACCTCTTCTAGAAACACATCTCTGTATTCTCTCAGGATAGGGTGATCGTCAGGGCTTGGTTTATCACCTTCGATTGTTTTCAATACCTGTATTGCATATAGGGGACATCCCTTTCGGCAATACTTTCTCATTTGCAGGGCTGATATTTGTCTCACCGAGATGGGTTTTTGGATTCCATGAAGGGTTATTATTCTCCCTTCTTTACTTACACACTCTAAGGTTTTATGGTAACAGTCCAGTCTGGCTTCATGGGTGGCTAGCCAATCCATACCGATCAACAGATCATATGATCCCAAGGGTAATATGTTAAGGGTTGCTTGGATGGGGAATTCACCCAAAATTAATTGGCAGGCTAGTATAGCCTCTGCTATCTTCCTTTTCGTGCCAGTGGCTAATTGTACCAACCATGGCTTGGTATTTTTTTGTGGCTATAGTTTACACTTATCAACAACTTTAGGAGCTATATAAATCAAATTTGAACCAGGGTCAATCAAAACAGACACTAGATGGTTGAAAATAATACCTTCTATTTCCACTACTAAAGCTTGATGGCCAGCTTGGTTATTATCCAAGGCTGCATAAATTTGTGGCACACTCCTGGCCACATCATTGACGGTAGTAGTTTCCTGGATGTTATAAATCCTTCGTATATTCTATTGTCAGTGTGGATAGTCTCACAGGAGATGTTCCTCTCCGCAACCCCAACATTTCAGAGGTTTTCTCTTGGTGTTATCCACCTTCACTGGTATAGGTCTAAAAGTTTTATTTCCGCCCGATGAGGGAAAGTTCTGCTGGTGTACACTCCGGGCTGGAAAGTTCATTCTTGGGTTCTTCTTGTAGTTCTTAAATCCCGGGGATTTGATCCCCTTTTTCTGAAATCTTGAACTATTCTTCGGTTTCCATCCTTCACGAGGTTTTGCTTGATGCCCAAATTGTTCATGACAATAGGTTGCCTTTCGAATGGTGCCTTCTAGGGTCTCTAGCTCATCAAATTCAATTATGTTCCAATATTCCTTGGGTAGCCCACTGATGAAGCGTTGCACCTTTTCCTTTTTTGATTTTATATAAGGTACATACCTCAACAATTCGAGGAATCTGTTAACATATTCTTCTGTAGTAAGTTTCCCCAGTTTGAGTTCATAAAACTCTTTAGTATTTTCGTCGAAATATTTTCCCGACAGATACTTCTTCTAGAAGTACTTCTCAAATCGTTTCTAAGACAGGTCCTCTTCACGAACCCCTTTCACATTCTTAAGGTCTTCCCACCAAATGGAATCTTTTCCGTTCAAGTTGAAGGTGGCCACTCGGGCCTTCATATTTTTATAAAAGTCATGGACTTTGAAATACTTCTTTAGTCCAAGCAGCCAGTCCTCTGCTTCCTCTCCCTTCTTTATTTCACTGTCGAAGGAGGGTGGTTTGGCCTTTCTGAATTCTTCGAATTTTCGACCTTTGGAAGACTTTTGCTTCTTCTGTTTTCTTCAGGGATAGGAAATGGTTCTGCTGCTAGAAGAGCCCTCTGAATCGCCAGCTTCCTTCTCAGAGGAATCATCCGACACTTGTCCTTTACCTTTGGGGTTGACCTTTTTCAAGGTTCTCCTCTTAGTGTGGCCACTGATATGACCATGTTTCTGAGTTTTAGGTTCATGCTGCATTTGTCTTTTTAGATCAGATAAACTTTGCAGTAAAACTGCATTAATTTCTATTTGTTTTTCTTTTTCTTTCATCATCCTTTCATTGTCAGCCTTGCAACTTTGTAATTCGACCATGAGACTCCTCACAGTCTCAGCTAGATCTGGAGGGGTCCCTACTGCCCTTCTTTCGTCAGAATCCTCGTCTCTATTGTGTGAGCCCTCTCCCACTTCATGGTGAGTCACCATAATATCTGTTGATAATTTCCTGCAGTTGATCTTCCGCTTGTGTGCAAAGACAAACGCTGGTTGTTAGTCAATAGTTAGATACATTTTTATAACCCGCGCAAAATTCATATTTATTTGACATGCATACATATTCGGGTTTTCATTTTGGACTTTGACCTTTTTGAATTAAGAGGGTTAAGATAGAGGGTTACTCTTTTTAAGAGTGTTCCAAATGGAGCTTCTGCGCAACTCGTTCATGAGCCCAAGCAGGTGGAGTGTTGTAACCATGCTCTGATACCAATTTGTCACATACCCACTATAAGAATCAAAATTTTCCTCGATTTCTCAATGATTAGACCCCTGAAATGTATACAGAAGTATAGCATAAGCTAGCTCTTCCCTCATCTATTCCCATAGGATCGTGGGTCATGACCACAGGTCAAAAAAATCTGGCGTCCTTTCTCTCTTCGCGACTCAACGCTACTAGGGTGTCGAGTCTTTCGACTCTGCAAACCCTGACACAACAAAGCATCGAACCCCGAAAGGGTTGGCAAGTACAAGTTTCCTGTTTGGGTCTTGTCCTCATGACCACGTTCTTGAACCCGCAAATGCCTTACCGGCCTTTCGTGATTCGGAAAATCATGATGCATGACTTCTTCCTTTCCCATTCAAATCTTCGAAAACCACGAAGTCTCCCAAGTTTTTGTCTAAAGTGAGATCAACGGCTGTAAGCCTCCCCTGATCCGATGGTATGGATCCTTTCAGGGTTTCAGTACTTGGGAGTTTGAAATGCAACGACTCCAAGACTCTTTATCATTTAAATCTCCGAATTCTGATATGGAAGTTCGTGTAAGAGATCGACGGCTCTTAAGAGTGTGGATCCAACAGTCCACAAGATTTCGGGACTTTTCCCAAATCTTTGACCGCTCACCATGTGTATCCTCTGATGGACGTTCCAAATTCTTTTGGTACTTCCCCTCTCCACTGCAGTGCATATTGGGATTTCGGGCATCAGGATTTCACAAATCGCGGGGGCAAGGCTTTCTAGCCCTTTGGTTTCCCAGATGCTGAAACGTCGACCGACAGCCACGTGTCCCTCCGATGGACAGCGGTGGCCTTCAGCCAAGATCAACGGTCGTGATCTTTTCAGGATGATCAATGGTCACGATCAAATCCCAACTTTCCTTAACCTCATTCACGCCTCACGCTATTTCGGGTTTTCGGTGATTGGGGTTTCGAGACTCGCAAAGACAAGGGATTCTTGCCCTTTGGTTTCCTGGGTGGCGAAACACCGAAATGTCGATCGACAGCCACATGTCCCTCTGATAGACGGTTGTGACCTTCACCCACGATCAAATGTTATGATATTTTCAGGATGATCAATATTCATGGTTAAATCCTGCATTTCTCAAACTTATTCACACTTAAACTGATTCGAGGTTTCGACAATCGAGATTTCACGACTCGCGAAGACGAGGGTTCTTGCCCTTTTGTTTCCCAGGTGTCGAAACACCGAAGCACTTACCAGCAGCCATGTGTACTCTATAGATGGACAGTCCAGGTATTTCCATGGACCATGGGATCTACGGTCTCGATTCCTTCATCACTTGCAAGGGGAAAAGGGGTCATGGCATTAATGCCTACATCTCTTCCTCAAATCTAACGATCATTACACACCCTGGGATCCTCCGAAGGGATCATGTTCATGCATTGCTTGCAAAGGTGGAGAGGGGTCAAGGAACTATCATCCACGTATCCTTTCTCAGATGGACGATCCTCGTTGTTTCACGATTTCACGACTTACAACCCCTAGTGACGCAAATCCTTTGTCAACTCGAATCCCCGGTATCTAAAATATCGATGGACTCTCGATCTCTGCCATGTTTCTTTCACAGATGGACGGTCTAGATCTATATCAGGATTTTCACCATGGAGTGTCCCGATCTCTTGTCATCAGGACTCCCAAAATCCCGAACTCCGAATCCCTGATACCGACTCCTCTCTCGGGACTTTCGCCCCTGTTCACGAGGGCTTAACCCTCATGCATCTCCTAACAGATCCAACGGCTGTCGAGTTTTCTAACTAATATCTGATGGCTCAGATCTGTCCCATGTCGTGCACTCTCCCCCCTACTCTCTTGACGTGGAAAAACTAGCGGTCCAGATACTCCCATAGTCCTTGGGGATCTATGGTCCCGATTTCCTCGCTACTCACAAAGATAAAAGAAAAGGGGTAAGGCATGTAACACCCTTGTTTCTTCCGCCAATCTAACGGTCGTGAATGACCACAGATCTTCCAATGGGATCTCATCCGTCGATTGATACTTATCCCTACGCTGCTACTTCGAGATTTCAAGAGGATCATTCTTACTCATACAGGGTTTCTAAGACTTGCGCATTTAGGTCCTTTTTCCAGGTTCTTGGTCAACTTTTCCAAGAAGGGTATCTTTGTGGAGAGTTCTATTCTGGGGCATTCCTAGAGACAGATAAGGGGAAACAAATTTTTGAGAACGGACTGGAAGTCTCACTTGGTTCAACTTTCGCATAATTAAATTTATCTATCAACATAAGCCATGTGTGGTTTCTCTGTTACAAGCATACATCTACCCTTTCTTATCAAAATGCTGCACAGACAGTATTATACTGTAATCATTCACAATTTCACAGTTTATGAGCATATATGTCAGCATATGAATTTCAAGATGCAAGATGTAAAACACTTATCAGAAATAACACCGGAAGTGAGTGCAACTGCTGAGAGGGGTGATCGTTTCCACCCAACTGTAGGCTCAGCTATTCCAATAGGATTTACAACTAGCCACCCCTGAGCTGAGACCACGATGCTGCGAGACCATGTCTCGGTTTGCTAGTGACCGAGAATGAGGGTTACTCTCCCCCCTTCTCTGATATCACTCACTCTGCATATCTCCAGAGTTCTCTTCCTCCCCTCGCGTCTTCCCCCAATCGCTTCTCCCTCACGCATTATACTCTTGCGAGGTTGTGTGTGGCGTGATTTCCCTCACACTGGTCAGGCTTGACGGCTCTGTGGAGGGGCGGATCACCCCCCCCATCCCTCATTAATTCCTGAGGAGGCATCTACCAACCATCTTGCAAGACATTTAATTCGGGGCCAGCGAGCCGCTCTTGGTTCTCTGGGCCAATGAAGTCCAAATACGGTATTGTTCTCGGTGGAAGTTAATGCCACCATTCTAGGTGCCTTCCACCACCTTTCTCCAGCCATCGTGGTCTCTTTTTCAGCATATGCCCTCTCAGCAGTCCTACAATATATATATATATATATATATTCATAATATTATTCACATTCATCGACCTTTTCCACAAGGTCCATTCACAACACACATTCACATTTCTAAGTTTGCCACAGTTCTTGGCCAGTCCAATTATTTTTACAAACTGGGGGAAACAGGGTGTTACACTAATTGTTTGAAATTACACATAATTACTAAAGGAATGATATCTTGTAATATATATAATTAAATAAATAAACGAAAGATATTATGCAAAAATTGAAACAAATGAAAATTTTAAATTCAAATAATTAATGTAAACAAATACCTGGAACAATCATTGTCAACATTATGTGCTCCCTCTCTATTGACATCCAAGGAGGAATGTTATTGTTGATAAAAAAATAGGCCACACTGAGTAAATAGACCTAATCTCTCCGAATGGATTAACACCATTAGCTGCCAATGAAAGCCTAACATTACGAGGTTCATCTTTGAAATCTGCCCATTTTTCCTCAATTTCCCTAAATGCAGAACCATTGACAGGCATTCGAAGAACACCATCTTCAATTTTGTTACATGCATGGTAATCCCTAAATTGTGCTATGCTTTCATACCTGAACAATCACTGCAAATGTGGAATTATGGGAATATGTCGAAGAACCTTTCGAGGCACCCTTTTTGTTACTTGATCGGTTCAATATCTACTGATAAGACATTACAGACATTCGATTTTGAAGCATGTTGTCCATAATATATAATATGGTCATTAGGAAATGCATGTATAGTTTGGTAATCCATTCCAATGTCTTTCATAATGGCATGCAAACCTCGATATGTGCAAGGTAAAATATTTGACGATGGTAACAAAAATTCACCTAACAATCTACAACATAACAAACAACTAGTTAATGTGAGAATATTAATTGTAAAAAATGTATTCTTATTTTACACATTAATTAACACTAAAAACAAAAATAAAAAAATCTACATTTATGTACAGTATGAGATGAAACATATTACATACCTTAGTATCTGTGTCATACAAGTGTTCGACAAATTATTCATAACCTTTAAGTTCACCATCAACAATGTATCAGAGAGAATATTTTCTCTTGATCCTTCATAAATTCGTTTATTTGCCTTTTCTAATAGAGGTTCATCATAAATACCAACATTTTCCCCATCCTCATTTGGCTACGAAAACAAATCTTGGATCATTTGATTTGTCCCATCATCTTCTTCCATGGGATCATTAACTTGATTTGTCCCATCATCTTCTTCCATGAGATCCTCATTTGATTGGTCATGATGATGTTCCTCAACTTGTACAACATCATTTCTACTAATACTTGGTGCAATATTCTGCGGAAAGTTAAAGGGAAACTCTAGCTTTATAATTACAACACTATTAAATTTGAACGTTTTTGCGACAAAGTAGAGACGAATTTTTGTCGGCATAGAGTCGTTTTTGCGACCAAGATATTTTTTTTTGTCGGAATACATTCGTTGGTCTAGTGGCCATACATGGATCTTCGTCGGTCTAGTGACCGGGAAACGAAGCCTATTCAGAATAGGGAAAAGTTCAACTAGCGATGAATGTTAGTCGGTAGAATGACTAACAGGTTGGTCGCTCTAGCGACTAACGGGTTAGGGTTTGCGATCAATTGGAAATACTAGCGACGAACATGTTAGTCGCTCGACTGACTAACAGGTTGGTTTCTCTAACGACTAATAGGTTGGGGTTTGTGACCAATTGGCAATACTAGCGATGAACATATTAGCAAATCGACCGACTAATAGGTTGGTCGCTCTAGTGACTAACAGGTTGGTGTTTTCAACCAATTTCAATACTAGTGACGAACATGTTAGTCACTAAAGCGACCAATGTTGTGGTTTTAAAAAAAAAAATTATGCCATTCAACACATGATCTTAACTAAATCTGATAACAAGTATTTAAGTGTGTCCAATCATGATGGTCATATAATTGTAGGATCTTAACTAAACCTTGATTTCAAAATGGGTTGGATGATATGGTGGAACCATGTGAAAGGAGAACTTGATCAAACAACGCAATAAATCAAACAAATTGACAATATGTAAGTTGATAGAGTGAATACCACGTTTGAGGAACTCAATGTGTAGGTATTCCTCATATGTAACTCTATTGTTATTGATCATGTGAACAAATCTCTTAATGTCTCCAAACGAAAATATATGACATGAGGTAGGGCTATGGGAAAATTGGATGGAGCAAGGGATACAATGAATTACTGATATGTATCTTGTGGGAGGGAACCCTGTCTAGGTAAAAGGGTGCACCAGAATACTATATCAATTTTAGAGGGCTTCAAGAAGCTCATGTCTCCTAATGGAAACGAAACCATAATTTTTTATGATAGAGGAGATGCTAGCAATATTTCTAAAGGTGAGGAATAGAGAAAGGGACATGCTAAAGAGACTCTTCCTAGTTGTTACAAATGAATTGGTGACCATTGATCTTAGAAATCATATGAACTAAATTTATGGTACATTCGTCAATTTTAGAGAAAGGCATACAAACA